>OY740766.1:150065131-150262236 GCA_963513935.1 Aphrophora alni
AATTTCACTGCGCATAAATTACGACACAAATTTGGTGGTCCTATTCGTTTTTTTGCTCCGAAAATTATAAAAAAATGGGTCCCGAAACCGTATGGCTTGTAGTTTTTAAGAAAATTATCGTAAAACTTGAAACAATCTAGTCGAAAACAGAATTAAAATATTTTAAAAAAAATAAGGGGCGGTAGTTTCTATTCAGTCACCGTGTATTTATTTCAAATGAATAATTCGTTCACTAAATCTAAAAACTATTAAGAACCAAAGTTTTCAATTAAGCAATAAAACGAACATTTACATTTAGATATTAGGAGTAATCTGTGTAATCTTGTCTTCATCTTGTGATAGTTTATGCCGGAAAGTTTTGCGACAGTTTTGTTATCTGAATCAGGAAAACAAAACAATATTCTTGTATCTGTTATACCACAACAGATATAATACAAATAATGATAAACTTGGTTAACTTAACTACCAACTATTTTTTGTTGTGTCTATATAAGCGTAACATCTTTTTGAAGTACATAACAATTAATAATATATATTCCAGAAAACTTTAAGTTAACTATTACTGTTAATATTACAAAGCCAATACTCTTTTTGTACTACGTGTATTCAAATCAAATTATACGTCTGTATTTCAACTACATTTACTTTATTTTATATTTTTACAAAATCAAATTACCCCCATTAACAAATTCGAAAACGATGCCTTATGCGAACACTGGATAGTATGTGGGAATGATACTCCCAAACTTTTTCTGGAAAGAGTACCTAAATAGAAAAGAGTATATTTAAGAAGCTTATAAGATATTCCGATCTGACACTACAAAATAAACTGCTCATTTAGAAGGAAATGTTGAAAACTATTTATTATATAATAAACGTTGAAGGACCAATGGTATTCAGCTTTGGAGTTGTAATAAAAAAACTAACGTCAAAGTAATCCAAGAATTATTTCAGAATAAAATACTTCGGAACATCCTAATGGTAGGCCTACATGTAAATGACAACAGACATAGAGACCTTAAGCACAGCTAAGAGTATACTCTCTTGTCTGTGCCTTAAAGTAGAAACTTTGCTGATGAGATTAGGAGATTTACTGTGAAACACGAGAAACGCTTACACCAGTATGTGAATATTGAAGTTAACAAGTTAGGTATTCGATAACAGTGACTTAATGTGGAGACTTAAAAGAGTAAAACCATGTGATGTAGTTCTGTTAGTGGTAGTGCTAGCTTTGTGTAACCATACAATTACACTGGCTAATACTTTTTCGATTGTCATCAATGGTTGTTTAGTATTTAACAAAAAAATGTATACACTATTTGAATGGTTGTGTCTAGGAACCAAACGTAGATAGAAATGACAAAACCAAATCAGCTGATAGTTGAATATATATGTTTTTCATTGATTAAACTCATTGTTCTCATTTATTCCGTAATGAACATGGTGTCATTTATTCCGTAATAAAGATAGCTGAAGTTTGGTTGTCTTTTTACCAATATAAGTTGGTTTTGAAGTGTGATTGGAAGACTGAGAATGTTAAATAGGTTCAAAGACGTTGAGAAATGGGAAGTGGAATACCACCACCAACGAGTAAAATAATTAAATGAATTCGTGACAAATTTGAAGCCGATGGACCAGTGGGAAATGTAAACAAAAGACGGTTTGGGCGATAAAAAAAACCTTAACCAGTAATGAAAATTCCACTTCAGTAATACAGTATCACGACCCCTAAAGAAATCTCTCCTGCGATATTTACGTGAAACTCGTAAAAGAGTGTTCACAGACAATATTTTGTTAAAAAGATTATTCATGTAATTTTACAAGCTTATAAGTAGAGACTATATTATATCCCAATACTTCTAGGTGCAATGAATGAAGACGACCCAGAAAGGTGAGTAGAGATTTGTAAATAAATGGTATAAGGACAACTGTGAAACAAAGGAAGGATTTGAAGATTTAATTGATTGGTCAGATGATGCCACCTTTAAACTTCATAGAACAATTAGTAGGTTTAACTGGGTTTACTGGGCTAACGGATATACACACATAATTTAACCAAAGCTCCTAAATTTACCAGGCCCAACAGAAGGTGTTGTATATCTTCAAGGGGTATTTATGGTTGGGCCATTTTTCTTTGAGGAGACTGTCACCGGCATTTCTTATTTACAAATGCTACGAAAGAGCATTACTTTTGCTTTCGATAACCATTATGTCGATGAAGAGGTGTACAATCAGCAAGATGGAGCTCCACCCCACTATCATCGTAACCTGAGGCGATTTCTTGACAATACCTTTCCTGAGTAATGGATAGGCCGCGGAGGAAGTCCTAAGGAATACTTGGCGCGATTTCCAGACTTAACACCAATGGACTATTAGTTTTGGGGTGTTTTAAAAGACACTGTGTTTACTGAAAATCATGGACACTGTAAGAGCTGAGACAGAAGAAAGCAAATGCAGTTAATACGATCACTTTAGCTACAATAGTGTCAACCGTAGCTCTGTATTTAAACCATTGCGTAGGTATACAGTTAATGGTGGTCATTTATAACATTTATACGTTTAATTTACAGAACAATGCAAGACTTTTTTATTCAATTGTTTTCTTTAATAAAATATAACTGTTCAACTGTGTATTTGAGACGATATGTATACTAGAAAGTTAAAAGATAACTTGTGGTAATTGTACCATTTATTGTAGAGGAGAAAAGCGGGACAAAAATATCACAAACATTAAAATCAGTTTGGAAACCATGGAAAATCATACCATGTAATCTCGTATTATCTGTTGATTAATAGTATAATCTTAGATTTGTAAATACAAAAGGCTTAAGAGATTATTTTAATGTATAGTATAAAAAGAAATAAACATATTTATTTTAGTTACATATCAATTTTGTTCATTAATGTAACAATTTAATTAACTTTTTAGGAAACAAGATACTTGAACACGAAACTGTGTAATTAAGTTCCTTTTATTATGTAATATATTACATGTAATGTAAAACATGCCAAATGTATAAATTCCAACTAAAATTTATGTCATTTGAAATATTGTTACTGATTTTTTAAAAATAATTTTGAAATTAGTTGGATTAAAATAATATTTTGTCGTGATATCGTTTTTATTTTTATCGTTGATAACGAAATTCTGTTGCACGAGGTTTAAAGCTGCAAACACTGAGCAACTGAAAAGATCATAATATCACACGTTATTCCGGAATATATTTTAAAGAAGTCGCCTTTTTATAATTAGTAAACCGATTTTTGTTGGTCAAAGAATTGTTCCAGCAATTTGACAAATTTGAAGAAAATTTAATAAAAAATGCTACCTTTAAAGCAGTTACTGGGAATCTATATAAATACCGATTTGAATTACACAGATTATTTTGGAATATTGAGGAGCTTGAAGTAAAACTAACTTTGGCTTACTTTTGTCTTCCATTTCACAAAACACACTTCCATTTCTGGATTAGAATTCTAATAAGTTATTTTTCTATGAACAGGTTTTTTAGTGAATGGATACATAATATTACCATAATGATGATAATAGTGCATAATCCGATAATTATGCATAGATCTGGAGCAAGGTTTCTTAGTTTAAAAAAATATCACAAAATTAGTTTGTAGATTCTAGTATTTTAAAGCTGGTCAAATGTTGCAGAAACGAAGCAATGACTTTATCCAGAGGCGTCTATTCAACAATAAAATCAATCAAACACTTCAGAACAAATAATTAAAGATAGTTTTTGGCAGAGATTGCACTATTAAAATTCAAAGGAAAAGTGGAGCGGGGAGACAGTAGGTTAGTGGGTTTTTCCCGGTGAACTTCCCATGAACAAACTATTTAAATCGTTTACGGTGAGTCCCGTTTCATCTTACACCCAAGGGAGGGTGGGTAGAGAAGGGTACATTGTTCAATCCCGAGACAAAATTTAATTCCGCATTGTATCCACCTGGAAGGGTGGTTCTCCCCTATCCAGCACCTTACGGTCATGTACTCTTCCTGTATCAAGATGCGGAATTACATACTGTCCCGTAAGGGGAGTCCATGATTTATCATCACTCAAAAATTGATTGTGACGCAAAGTAATGTTCTCACACTCCCTTCCAGCTGAAGGTTGTGCGTTTCTCACGGGGGATCACTGCCGGGTCTCTCCCTATTTGCTTATTGTTTCCTTCAGATGGCGTGGGAGACTGGATTGGGGAAGTCAAAACCACTCTGTACACCCACCCTCTCAGATGACCCTTAACTCTTTACAATGCGGTGGTAGGTGGTCTACAATTCAACAGGTTGACTCCAGCTCACCATTCTTACTTAACTTGTTCGAGTGCAATTAGGGAACAACTATATTATATTCCAACTTCCTGCAGAGGGTGGTTTTACAAAGAGCGAACTGTAGACTAGTAGAGTAGTTCATGTTCCTGAATTAATACAGATATTTCGATATCGTAAATCTAAAACATTTTCTTTTTAAATTTAACAAATATTTCTTTAAATTCATTCTTTTTGAACTTTAAAATTCGATAATTTTATTTACAAAGAGTTCACAGATGAATATTTTAACTAAATCGTTCACAATCTAAATTATTTGCCTTAAAGACAACAATACATATTATATGAATCACTAAAGCACTATGGTGATTTTTTTTTCATTACCAATATATATTTTTTATTTATTTATTGGAAGAAATAGTTTGAAAAAAATAAAATACAATAAATAAAACAATAAAATAGTTCTATAAAATGAACTTCATGAACTCTTCAAGGTCACAATTAAATCTATAAGTTTTACTATTATTAAGTTTTGAAAGAGTTAATAAGCTCCGAATATTTATTTTCAGATCCTTTGTGACGTTTTATACCTAAACTTTTCAAGCAGTCTAATTTTGTTATTCAAAATCAGAATGATGCAAAAGTGAGGAACTCCAGACGATGTTTTTATACTGGAGCGTTCTATTTAGAAAAAGGAATTGTCTCTGGTAAAGAGTTTTATTGCTGTAATACTTTATTGACACCTAGAAGAAAAATGGAATGGAAATTTTGTTTTTATTAAAACCGCTCTATACTTTGTACACTTTTTTTTTTTTTAATCGCAAAATTAGTTTTTTTAGCAATTTTCTGATTATTTACAGTTCCAATAGATATTTTTCAAAACTCTTAAACATCACTGATATTGCTGTACAAACTTAAATGATGAAACACAAATCGTATGCAATGTTTCTCATAAAAAATATTTTACTGAAAATCTAAGGAACTTTGATATAACCTAGATATACTTAGTTTTCTTTGATTGCATTAATTTTTTGCAATTTTCCTGTAAAGATAAAGTTATATGTAACTTAATGTTTTTGAATTTGGAAAATAAAAAAGTAAAAAAAAAACACGTCTTGCTTTTTAATTATGACTTATGTGAACTGTAATTACTAGTTTTTGTAATGATCAGCTATATTTTGTGTAGTTTTAAATTAGATTAGAAAGAAAAACTGTTATTGTTTAATAGAAAATTTAACCAGATGGTAAAGAAACATTGTTTTATTGAGAAACACGCTAGAAAAAAGAAAATTTTACAGCTAAAAACTATTTAGAAACTTATATTAAAATTATTCTACAAACACTTCTTTAAGTTCGCAATAAATAAATTTATTAAATATACAAAATATTTGTTTTTTGTGTAAATATTTTTAATTCGATTGACAATTTGATACGATTATTCTAATTTTATGATTCAAGATTTTTAAACAAATTGATAAAGGTCATCTCAATACTAACTTAGCCCTTAATAAAAACCAATCCATAGACTTTTATTTAAACTCGTAGCCCATGTTTTATACATATCTACGAACTACCCTTCTATCGGAAACTCTACAGTATGAAGGTCATTTAAACTGTAATATGTGATATAACCTAACCTAACCTAAGTGCTCGAATCAGTGATTTGGCTCTCCATGAGTCTTGTAACTGTAGAAATGTTAAATTTTCATTGCAAGTCGTACGATTTTGTTCTTATTTATTTATTTTTACTTTCTCACACATGCTTTGTTTACAGAAAGTAATGCGATGATATCGAGTTTATTGTGGAAATGTCTGCTGTAAGGTTCTCAGGATCGCGTTTCTATAGTAGACATATTTTAATCAAATTTGACGGGTGGGTATACTTTGGCTATCAAATAAAAATCAAATGATTTAAAATTTTATTTATAACTTTTTTCTTTAAAAAGTTTACGTTTTTCTTAAAATCTGTTTTAATGATTTTGATCAAATTTAGCGTAAGTTTAGCTTCTAAAGATATTTCATGAGTTATCGATAAAAGACCAAACATTGGCCAGGAAGGTATTATAAAAGATGTAATCTCTTAAAATAGACTTTACCGAGTTTTTCGTTCAAATTTCACTGAATTGTGAAGTCAATGATCCAAACAAATGCACATAATTCCAATTAAAAATATTATAATTCAATAATAATTGGCAAATATAATGACTCTTGACTGGTTTCATAAAAAGTTCAATTTTGATCGAATACGATTTAAGTTCAGGACGCGTTTATGGCACAAACTAAGCGCAAGTTTAGGCCCTATTTAAAGAAACAGTATCGTCGGAAGAGTGCAGCTTTTGAAATGACAATTTTGTTCACGAATAGTTTCAGTTGGAGGATTGAGGAAGTTTGTACAATATTTCTTCAGCGTTGCTGTTGTTTATAGAAAGAAAGAATATGAAATGCCTACACTCAGAATCAAATCGACTATTTTACAGATAGTTTATTTATTAAAATGTATTAAAAAGAATTACCTGAATGATTTTAAATATATATATAAACTAATTAAACGAGCACGCAATACGTACATTTTAGGATTGGGTGCTAGTTTTTTGTGAATTTTATTCTGCTACAAATCCAAATAAGAAGTGTTGGACTGACGACCAAAATACCTCCATTATAACGAGTACAAAACACTCTGGATGTGTTGAAAAATCACTTGTTAAGATTGTTCATTCAAAAAAATAAAAATCAGTCTAAAACTTTTTCGCGATGTACATATTTACTATATTGCCAATGCTACCTACATACCTATGTGCCTACGTACTACCTACGTTAAGAATAACATAACATTTTCTTCCGTTGGTATTATTTTCTTGTCGACTAAAATGAAGGAAGTAGCATTTTACAACAACAAGAGCGAAGAATAATATACATAAACAATAATAGAAATCAGTCCAACCTCCCCCTTGGTATGATCGTCTGACAGGTTTAAGGGCGGGAATCGAAACCCTCTTCCGCAATCCATGGTACAATTTGCATACCTTCAAAGCTGCTAATAGCCGCTTCCCACGGTCACTTCCCCAAGTCACTGCACTAGGGGGTGATTGTAGGTGGTTGCAATACTCCATTGTTTGCTATTGCTTTGTTTTGCATTTTACTGTGCAGCACTTTTTTATCAAGACTACTTTTTTGCACCGGAACAACATGTTGACGCAGGCATGCAGTGTGACAAGTTTCATTTCCCATATGAAGTGGTATCGAATTGCCTAATAGTCGATATTTAGAATAAGCCTACCTGCATAATTATTTAACATTTTGTTGCTCCTGCAATGTATTTTCAAATGGAATTTGTATTCAATGTATACTATATGGAAATTAATTTACCAGTTTAATTGTTCTAAATGAATAAACTTTAAAAATCTGTAAGAGTTAACATCGTATTGTTTTACGACTAAGGATGTATTTACATATTTAATAACCTTGAATCGGTCCTATTTCTTAAAATACGTCGTGATTCATTATTGCTTTTAATAGAGAATTAAACATATAATGTTTTTCATTTTTAAATCGATTGCTAAGATTTTCCAGTGACACACACATAAATACAATTTAAGTTTCATTATATATATATTGAAAAATTCAATAATACGTGCTTTTTTCTAAAAATGCAAAATATATCCTTTGTGTGTTCTTTAAATAAGACAAAAACTATAATTGTGATATTAAAAATGACATTTACAGGTGATAAATCCAAAATGGCAAAGAGGGAACCGATTATAAGCCATTATAAACTATTATAAGCTCGTATTTATAATTAGTTTTATTAATTAAAATTTATTAAAATTAAATGTTGAATTCCACCAATTATTTAAAAAATGATGATTTATAATCCCAATAAATTTATTAGCACATCAAATAAAATAATTCAAAATTTAAAAAATGGAGAATTTTCTAAAAGTAGTAAAAATATACATCTCAATAAATTAAGTTGAGAAAAATTAAAACTAGACTAAGTGGTGTGATCAATAATAATATTATTAATCAATACAAAGTGGCTGAAATGAACTTACCATCCAATTTTACTTTTTTTTTTTTAAATATTTGAACTCTGCAGTAATCTCTTTAGGTGAGAGGAACAAACTAAAAAAAAAAAAGGCTTCATTTAATTTTAATTGTGGGGGTTGGGATATGGGGGTTGATCAAAAATTTCAAATGGTACATATTGTAATACATTGTAATACCTTATTTTAAACGTTTGTGAGAAAAGAAAAAGGACAAAAAGAAAATTAAATTCTGCCCAGTCAGAACAAAATCGAACCCAAAAGAGTTATTTTATTTAGAAACTTATATTAAAATTATTCTACAGAAACTTCTTTAATTTCGCGATAAATATTATTTAATAATTATCCAAACATAGATTTAATTATTTGGTTCTAATAATGTGTGTGCTTAATAAATATGTAGGCTATTTGTTTTTATTTTTAGAACACTGTTACAGAAATGTAATTCCAATACTTCATTGCTTACTTTAAATCTCAATAACCAAATAATAAATCATTAATTACTCACACCTGCCGAAATTATTTAATATAGTGTTAACAAAATTTCAAATTATAAAACCCCATAAATCGGTTATGTTTAAAGATAAATTAAAAGATCCTTTTAATGTCTTAAATTGACTTATTAGAATATTTTAACACAATAATAACGTTAGATTAAAAATGTTGAGAAAAATTAGGTTTTGTTATTTTTGGAATATCATGTATTTACCTAATAATCTTTTGAACCTCACCGTAAATTCATCAGGTTAAGATCTTTAAAATGAGAGGTCAAACATTTTTTATATAAAGCAGTTCTTGAAATATCAACCCGTGTCCATACTTTTCTAACACTTAGTGTATTGTTGATCCATGGAAAATGACAAATGTCATAAAATTTCCGAAATATTCTGACTCTCTCAATACAAATAATGAATGATAGATTAATTATAATACAACCAAAACCACTTTGATTGACCAACAATATCTCACATATAGACTACATAATTATAATTAATAGGTTATAAAATTATTTTGGTATACCCTATTTTTATTTTCATTTTTTATTTATTTTTCTGGCGTCAAAGAACTGGATAGATTTTAACCAAATTTATTTCACGTGGGCGTACTTTGGTCGTATCTTGGAAGGTTTTCAAATAAATATTGTTTGATTTAGTTTAGTTAGCTGTCATAAAGACCAAAACCAAAATTCGTGTTTTCAAAATTGGTTGACGATAACGTTTCTTATTAGTAACAATCTTTCCAAAAATACCAGTTCTGACTCCAGTCATCTTCATTTTGGTTTTATTTTATTTTAGTTTGACACATTATTGGCGGTTATAAGTTTTAGCTTTCACCAAAATTTGATCAAAATTGCTTCGGCATAATTTGAAATATTTACGATTTATATTTTATCTAACGTTTATTCTCTTTTTTTAACCGGTAACTTCTAAGCAGTCGTTGACATGGCTAAAAATCCGTTTTGTTTGGGTCTTAGAATTATATTATTTTAAAAAATATATTATAAAAATTTATTTATCCAATTTTTTTGTTTTTATGGAATGCCAGCTTTCGTCGTTATATTCCAACCTTATTGTGATTGAGCGTGTCTATATTTTTGCACAGTTCATTAATCACTTAATTTAACAATGCGACAACGAAAATATAACTAGTAACGTAAAAACAGGAGAATAGAGCCTACAAAAAGAGTTTTATACAAAAAAAATGAACGAGATATATGTAACACATATATTTGTTATGTGTAGTAGCCGGATTGAGAGAGTGTAATATGGCGGTCACGTCGTAATGTGCGGAAAATGACGCAATAAATCATGTTTGGACTTGGCGGTCGACGACGCAAAAGGTTACACAGTTTACAGAAATAAATTATATTAAACATAACTTGAGTCCATAAAAGATATAGGCGAAGCAGGATTATGTATGGTCTAGCTTAACACTTTAATTTTACATTCTTTATAATTATATAATAAGTAATAAGCTTTATGAATATTTTGATTGTTAAAAATGTACGAGTTTTTTTTCTGACATTTAAAATAGTTAAGAAACAAATTGATACGCCCCAGAATGATACTTATTGAGTTAGATCATACAATATAATGCCCAAAAGTTGGTTTCCCGGTTCGTGTGAGAAATTTTAAATTATATTGGTAAACACAGTAGTGGAAATTTATTTAAAACGGGTAAAACACAGATTTCTGAACCTCGTAATTGTGTATATCACAACTTTTTAGATGTTGGTTAGGCCCTAGCTGGCCTGTTACATGTCTACATATTAAGAAGTCACTACTCCCTTCACTTGTGTCACAATATCTACCGTGACGGGCTTACATATTAGTACAGTGAAATTATATTTTTTAAAGTGTTGTATCAATTAAGTGATTTTTTTTTCTCGATTTTATGCATAAAGATGAGACGGTAACTAATTTTGTGAGTTTTTTGTGCATGGCTTCGCGAGAAAAGTGGCAAAAAACGCATTGTTGACTTTTTTCGAATTTTTTTTTATTTACAGAGGGGGACAAATTATTAGACTAAAGTGCATTTTTCTAAAAAAAAATTAAGTATTAATAATGCAAATACATAAAAAAAAACCAAAAAAAAATTTTTTTTAAATTTTAATCCCTAAAAATGGGCACTTTTTATAAGACAACAAACCTTTGAGATACCTTAGACAAAAGTACGTATCAAATCCTACATTTTGAGATGATTTTTTTTTTACCATACTTTTACCAAAAATGGCGGGCACTTCAATTTTTGCCGAAAATGCCGATTGCGAGTGGAAAAATAATTTTTGTTTTTTTAAATTATATCATGAGTTACCGACATAAAAATACATGTTTTCCCAAATTTTGAAAAAATTTCAACCATTTTTCCTTTAAATATCGCTAATTAATTTTTTTTTAAAAGTGCGAGAAAATTTTTTTTGGGCTTAGGATGATTTTTTTAAGTAATCCTACCTTATGGATCGATAGTCTATTTCATCATGGTCATTTTCCATTTATTTTTATTTTTCCACGACCCCTGGTGCCGGAGATATTAAATAAATAGTGAAGCGATGCACTCGAAAAACGTCAACAATGCGTTTTTTGCCACTTTTCTCGCGAAGCCATGCACGAAAAAACTCACAAAATTAGTTACCGTCTCATCTTTATGCATAAAATCGAAAGAAGAAAAAAAGAACTTAATTGATACAACACTTTTCACCACCATTTTTGTCTTATTTCACTGTACTATATGGAAAATACCTGCACTGACGGTAACCCAGACTTGGCCCTAATCTCCCAAGTATTTAAATATCAAATTGTCTTGCGAGGTTATGGTTCGAAATTAATTTTTTAACAATAACTTCAACATGTGTCATGTTGGTACCACTGCATTCTGAATAGAAATCTGAAATATGTGCATCTACTTTATTGAGTTATAAGTTTAATAACACACGAGATAACAAAAATTGTTTAAAATGCCCACCATTTTGACTTTTACAGTGATTTTTTTGTGTGAATTTCAACAGGATTCTAGAAGAGGATACTATAGTTGCCTCTGACAAATAGAATGTTCCTATTTTATTTTATGCGCCGATATCGTGCTTAGGTACAGAATACAAGGATAACGACGACGGACGGACAGCAAGCTGAAATTGTTTGACAATTACCAAATTTATCATATACTTCGAATACTGGGTAAGTAAAATTGAGATTTTATTCTCACATAATTTGTTTTTTTTTTTTCTTTTAACACAGGCTTCTTATAAACTATTATAATTATGAGACATGAGTATGTTAATCAAATTGCATAGAGTAGACAAGAAAGAATTATTTAATTACCTAATATAATTACATAAAACAATAGATTATTTAATTGATATTACTCATTCTTGTTTTATTATAATTATGAGACATGAGTATGTTAATCAAATTGCATAGAGTAGACAAGAAAGAATTATTTAATTACCTAATATAATTACATAAAACAATAGATCATTTACTTGATATTACTCATTATTGTTTTATTATAATTATGATGAATGAGTATGTTAATCAAATTGCATAGAGTAGACAAGAAAGAATTATTTAATTACCTAATATAATTACATAAAACAATAGATCATTTACTTGATATTACTCATTCTTGTTTTATTATAATTATGAGACATGAGTATGTTAATCAAATTGCATAGAGTAGACAAGAAATAATTATTTAAATACCTAATATAATTACATAAAACAATAGATCATTTAATTGATATTACTCATTCTTGTTTTATTATAATTATGAGACATGAGTATGTTAATCAAATTGCATAGAGTAGACAAGAAAGAATTATTTAAATACCTAATATAATTACATAAAACAATAGATCATTTAATTGATATTACTCATTCTTGTTTTATTATAATTATGAGACATGAGTATGTTAATCAAATTGCATAGAGTAGACAAGAAAGAATTATTTAATTACCTAATATAATTACATAAAACAATAGATTATTTAATTGATATTACTCATTCTTGTTTTATTATAATTATGAGACATGATTATGTTAATCAAATTGCATAGAGTAGACAAGAAAGAATTATTTAATTACCTAATATAATTACATAAAACAATAGATCATTTACTTGATATTACTCATTATTGTTTTATTATAATTATGATGAATGAGTATGTTAATCAAATTGCATAGAGTAGACAAGAAAGAATTATTTAATTACCTAATATAATTACATAAAACAATAGATCATTTACTTGATATTACTCATTCTTGTTTTATTATAATTTACTTTTTTTGTTGATCTTAATATTCCTGCAGAAGATAAGTCATATGATGTTGACATCGTGGCATTTAACTGAACCTCATTTGTAGGTAAAATACGATCTTTCTCATCATTAGTTGTTCACTCAAATTGTTTACGGTAGTCATTAAATACTATTTATAGAGCGATATATAAAATTGATAACGTATCTACTGAAAAATATATTAATCCAAAAAGTGCTCCAATGTAGTTATTATTTTCTTTATTTTGTTTTTTTAAAAAATCTGTTATAAAAAACTCTTTAGTTTGATTGTATGATGTCACAAGTCTTCTCTTTTCACTCTTTTTTAGAAACCGATTTTCAATAAAATAAATATAAATTTATATTTCTGACTAATTTTAATGTCATTTTGAATTGTGGAATTTCTTCAAACAACACATATCACATACTGTGAGATATCAACCAAAAATTAGTAGCGACAGTTCAAAATTACAGAAGTTATTGTTGTGACATGGAAACTATGTAAGTAGTTTGATCCAACCAAGCATTTAGATAAGATTAATAATTTGTTCAGATTTGTGTAGTTTATTCTTAACTAATATGATGCAACTCCAACTGTCTTTAAGACGGCGAACTAAATTTAAAATAGAGACTCCTAGTTTACACATACATTAATACCATAAGATTGAAAGACTTGATAGGGAAGATGAAATAGGAGCATCTAATTCAAGACTAAATTAAGAAAGATTTGGATCGAGTTTGAGAATATCGGAATTTCCACCTCGGTACTCATTATATATGACCTCCTAAAGGGTGTTACATTTCTAAAATAAAAATTGTAACATTGTTAGGTCGTTCTTAACAGTAGCAAAACGTTTTTAACATTTTTTAAAATACTAAACATTGTAAAACCGAAAGAAATTTAACATTATAAGGTAGTTTTTTTACGGTGCTGTAACTTAAATTAAAAAAACTAAAAGGTAAAAAAGTGTAATTATTGTTTGTCTACTCTTTAATTTTGATATCATTTTTCTCCATCATCATAAAGTGTCCCTATTACTACACAATATGGGAGACCAACAATTATATTTACTTTCTTATTAAACTGGTAATAATTTTTCTTAAAATGCTAAGGTTGTTTGGTGGAGATTGAAGGATTTTTTTTGTGGATTAACTGAACAAACAAATATGAACTCTTTAAAATACAACAACGTTAATACCACGTATATCATTTTAATTTTTAAAACATTAATAAAGCGATTTAGTAACAATAAAAAATCAGCTTTTTTGATGGTGAATTTTACTTGACATACCGGTAGTTGCAGAACTTTTTTCTTTTTTTTCACAAGCAGAGATCCAGAAAATATGTCTAATATGATCATACAACATTATTTACGAATTATAAGTTATTTACACAAAATAATTAGAAAATTTAGTTAAACTTTTCTATCTACAGATTAAACGAACATGGGTTGAAACATCTGATAAGAAAAATATGCGATTATAAAATACTGTATAATCTTTTACTGAAGATTGTAACAATATTATAAAATACAATCGACATACAAAATAAAGATAATCTTTTCAGCTATATATTGATACAAAATGCGACAAGATTGGAAACAAATTTGCCTATACAAGAATGGTGATTATAACACTTTTCATAAACATATAAATGCCTTCCAATTGCTAAGCTGTAAGCAGGATATTTTTCCTTGCTGTTTAAAGACAAAAAAACACTCAAGTGTTACGCCTTATAAAAAAAGTAAGAAATGATCATAAAATAACCCGTAACCCTGATATACTTTAATAGAATAAAAGTTGGAAGAGAACAACTGATAGTAAAATGAAAGAGAGTGATCTAACCCATGACTTAATGAAAAACTGTCTAGGGTTAATACGCCCGTACTCATTTCAAATGAGTCCGTGAGTGTTTTGTGAGTTCGAGAAGGGCAAATTGAATTTCAATTGCAACGGTTACCAGTTCTAAAGTTAAAATATTTACCAGAAAAAAAAGTTAAAACTTTGATTCAAATTATCCTGGTAGAGTATCTTAGTTACAACTCGAAGATGCAATAATCATTAACTTTACATAACGCTGTTTATACTCCACGTCAATAATAAAAAAAAAAACAAAGCAGGAAATAACAAAAATAAACAAAACAAGCATAGTAGCTGCCTGATAATATCTACGACTATAAACATCTATTATAATTTAAAGAGTGTTTGTACGTACACCGTATTAAAATAATTGAATATGTGATTGTAAAAAAAACCTACAACACAATCTGAATAGCAATTTCGATATTAAATTGAGATAGTCGATATGTAAACTAAGCTATTAAAAAGCAGTAATAATCTACAACTATCTGAGGCTAATTACTAATGGCAAAAGGTATTCTCAAGTGCATACAATAATTATTATAAATGCCAACAACTATATATTTTATGTATGATAAGTTTTACAAGACATAAATTATGTATAATGCACGCTTAAGTTATAACCCAATGACATAATTGACATGGGCTAATCAATGTTATTAAAATGAAAAACGGCCCAGGACTTTTAATCGCGGCAATAAGAAATTGCTGCTAAACTCATTCGACCAGATAAACTTGATTTTGTTATTTTAGCAAGTCTATTATCATGTCTTTTGTTAATAATTTAATTCAAGTGGGCGGTTTTTAAATGATTTTATTAACAGCGCTATATAGTTTGTTTCTATAATTTTATATCTTTTTACAGGAAGTAACACTAAATATATTTACAAAATAATAATATTGAAAATTTCAGAATAATATTTTATATATTAGAAATTTATTCTTATTATAAATTCTAATAATTACAAATTGTAAACATAATATATTGTCAAACGAAACTATTTTGAATATTTTTTTAATTTTATTTTGTATTCTGCGAGTTTAGATTTGTTTGCATTACATAAAATAATTTTATTTACAACAATTCCAATAAATATTAAGTAGTACTCTTACATGTTGAGATAAATTATTGAGAAAAAAAAGTTCAATAAAAAACAAAGCGAAACCAAATGAAATAAATTAAGATAGTTTCAATAATATACTAAATATAGAAAAGGAAACGTATTTTTTGTAACGTATATTTCAAATTCAATTGATCAATTTTGTGAAATTAAAAATATATTAAATTAATAATACAAATACATAAAATAGTTAAAATTAATTAACCTTTACTCATATTTAAAACTATTTTTTCACACAAATCATAGAATTTGTTACTCATTACATTGAGGAAGCAGTTATAGATTTAACAACAGGGGTCATAATACTATAAATTTCAAGCAAAACGATTCGAGACGAACTATCAATTTCGCCAAGGTTTTTGTTAAGTCGCAATATTTTGATGATGAAATTGGAGGCTGCGGGAATTAGGGGAGTAGCGCGAGTAGTTTACAATTTTCAAACTTAAAGTCAAAATATCTAATCACCTGAGTAGTATCCTCGTTACAACAAAGGGTGTTCCACAAGGTTCGGTCCTCCCGGCTATTTTATTTTAAATTTTCTAAAATAATCGCTTACATAAAAATTTCGAAGTGTCAATTAGGACATTCGTAATATGTAGAGTACACTCCGGATATAGTGGAGTTATGAATACATAAAGACAGCATGAGATTCAATGTACCAAAAACAAAATTTAAAAGGCCGTAATTTATAAAGTAATATTACTTACATGATGTCTTTCGTTGATCAAACAGGAGATAATATTTTTAGTTGTCTAGATGGCAAAATATCTTAGAAAAAGCGTATTAGCCATGTGGATAATCAAATAAAATCAACTATTAGAATAGTTTGTGATGCCGTTCCAGGCAGCAAAACGGTATTGAATGTTGGTACGGGTCGTCTAAATCTACTATTGTATGTCACACAGAAAAGTGTCGTTGGTTTAATATTATTCTTAGTTTTTTATTTATACAATTGATTTATTTATACAATATTCTTCCTACGAAGCAGATTTTTATATATAAAATTTGATTATTTTTTTGTAAGAAGTGGAAATAAATAGATACAATTATTTATTTAACCAGAAATAGAACTGAGTTGAAAATACGACGGCCTAAAATTACCACCTATGTTTTCAATATTAATTTTTATTTATAGGTCCAACAATTTTTAATAACCTTCCGAACCACCTAAAAAAACGGAAGTATGTGTGTATTTAAAATTGTTTAAAGAGATTGCTCTTATGTATAATTAAGTAATTTTTATTTCCGTCTGTTCTTAATGTCTGTTTTTTTAAGAAATTTGAATGTTTTGTTCAAAATGTTTATTTTATGGTTAAGTTTGTAAGGTAATTAGTTATGGTTAATAGTTTTGTTTCAAGCGTTGAAACTGTTGAAGTTGTATTTTTTATTGATTTGTCTTGATTGTTCTCTTATCATCTCAAGGAGCACATTAATAGTAGATTATATGATTATGAGAAAAAAGCGGACAGCGAATAAAGCGCACAAGGGCCAATGTGACAGTTTAGGGTAGGGGTTACGTTACTAGGAAATGAATACTTGGAAACATAACCTAACCTAACATAATCTAACCTAACCTAACCTAAACCAACCCCAAAATCTAGTTTGATTTAGATAAGAAACTAGCAAGAACTGTGAAGAAGTATGAAGAAAATGGCAACATCAAAGCGTGTTTATAGACAGTTTCATATCTACAAAAACTTGGCTAGACCTTCTGTCAAGAAGAAAAGCAAGACAAGAAAAGAATGTAAATAGTAAACAGATAATATTGACAAAGCTACATTCATGCTGATTTAAAATAAGCCTAAGTATACTTTAAAACTGTAAATATATGTAAAAAGTTATCATTGACAAAGCTACACGTTTGCTGATTTTGAATAAGCCTAATTATACTGATAAGACTGTAAATATATTAAAAAAGTTAACATTGGCGAAGCTATACTCATGCTGATTTTAAACACGCCTAAATGATTAAAAACTATTCAGTATTTAATTATTTAGCCAGTCCAAAGCCTGGATAAAGTGTGATGGGAATCAGAAACTAATTAATTCAACTTTTATTCTCTGTGTAACATTCATTATTTCTAAGAAGATAGGGGCTGGATTCCTTTTGTAACTCCAAAAAGGTTAACTGTGCGCTTCCTTCGCAGTGCGCTTTTTTCACTGTACGCTTTTTTCGTGACACCGTTTATATATGAGGATAACTGACCTTTTTTCCTTTTTCTCTATTTTTGGCTTTTGTTTTAAACATATCTCTTCCTGTGGTTGTTATGCAATAACCACCACTACGGGATAAGTTGGTTAGGTATTTCCTAAATAATAATTTACAAATATAATGTATATGTAAAGTATTGAATAAATTTAAAAAAATACACAATCATATTTATATTTATAGTTCTACTTTATGCATTACAAATTCCTAACCAAATCCATGATTATATAATATGTAGCGATTGAAGTGATGGAGTTGTATTTATGAATACATGGTTGAAAAAATACCGCTGCTCTATAAATTTATCACTCTCCTATACCCAAAACCAAATAAAAACTAATCGTCACCAAAACTGACAGTTTTCTGTGGTTGTCAATAATAAAAATTAAAAAATATATTCCTTCTTTAAATATATATATATATATATATATATATCACTATATAATGAGGGAATAAATTCGCTTAGCTCGGCCTCGTCGTTAATCGTATTTGATCAAAATCGAGCGTTTTATGACACCATTCCAGGTCAGGTCCATTTTTGTTATCACTTACTGTATTCCCAAACATCAATGTAATTTTATTATAATTAAATTTTTTTTCCACAATTTTTTGGGTCATTAATCTTCATATTTCACTAAAAATAAAATTACGTATTTTATAATAGCCCCATGGTCGATTTCTCTTTTTTATCAATAACTCAAGAACCGGCAAGTTTGGAAGATGTCGACCAATAGGCCTACCTATTGTCGATTATGGCGCTAGAGCATAATTTGATAAAAATCGTCATTGTCAATTTTGAGAAAACCTTAATTTGGGGATTTTGTCTAACGTCAACTTCTCCTATATTTCGATTTATCTAAAAAAAAAGGGGAAATGGTTCCACGATATGACCAAAATATCCCCACTTAAAGGGGAAATGGTTCCGCGATATGACTAAAACATCCCCACGTAGAGGGGAAATGGTTCCGCGATATGACTAAAATATCCCCACGTAGAGGGGAAATGATTCCGCGATATGACTAAAATATCCCCCACGTAAAGGGGAAATGGTTCCGCGGTATGACCAAAATATCCCCACTTAAAGGGGAAATGGTTCCGGCGATATGACTAAAATATCCCAACGTAAAGGGGAAATGGTTCCGCGATATGACCAAAATATCCCCACTTAAAGGGGAAATGGTTCCTTGATATGACTAAAATATCCCCACGTAGAGGGGAAATGGTTCCGCGATATGACTAAAATATCCCCACGTAAAGGGGAAATGGTTCCGCGATATGACCAAAATATCCCCACTTAAAGGGGAAATGGTTCCTCGATATGACTAAAATATCCCCACGTAGAGGGGAAATGGTTCCGCGATATGACTAAAATATCCCCACTAACAAGGGAAATGGTTGCGCGATATGACTAAAATATCCCCACGTAAAAGGGAAATAGTTCCGCGATATGACTAAAATATCCCCACGTAGAAAGGGAAATAGTTCTGCGATATGACCAAAATATCCCCATGTACGAAATTGATTATAATCGGTTCAGTTGTGTGGGTTGTGGACTGCACTATGACAGATAGAAATTTGCCCTAAAACTACTTTTTTCATCTCAAAATACATCTAAACAAACACTACATATTATGTGTAAAAAAAAAAAAAAAATGTAAACTTCCACAATTAAGAAAATACGTACTCTTTTCTTAACCTAATAACTGCAGAGTAGAACCCTTTTTCGATTATTTTTATCATCCATCTACATTATGAGGTTCGTAAAAGCGAACTATTTACAGAAAAAATTGACTTGTACAATCTTGATCTTCATGCGTCAAATACTTACTCACAGATTCACTACATGTCAATTATAAAATCTTACAAAGTACAATAACCTAAAAGAAAGAAAATCGACCTCTGACTATTAAGTTTTTTGTCAGTAATATCCCGAAGAAATTTACAAATTAGAACGAGTTTTTTTTTTATATTCCAAGATAGACGGACAATGACAAGGAATCTCACAAAAGGTGTCTCCGCAACTCTACTAAGAGGTCGTGCGTGGGTCGTGAAAGACACCCACACAAAGAAACGTTTCACAGAAATACGAAATTGAGGATGCTAAATATACCTTCGGGACGTAAATTCCTTCTCAGTGACTAAACTGTTGCTGATGAGGCAAGTTAGAGCTTCATACTTATTACTTTCTTTTACGAATTGTATTACCTACTTACCTAGGAATTTTAATTGTTTAAAAATTAGGTATAATTAATTGCAATTAAGTAATGCTTGCCTTTAGGTACTTTAGCAATCCTCAATGAAAGTAACCAAAGCTATATTTATACTGTTTGAATAGTAGAGGAAACAAATTTGCATTTAAAATAATTTTAATTGAAGTAGATTAAAAGAGTCATTGTTGATTATGTGTTTAGTAATTACTACATACAAAACTATGATTGACGCGTGTTTGATTCGTTCAGAATTCAGTTCAGGTCATCAAGAAAAATATAATTACACTGAAAGCAATAATAAACTATGGTAATCCTATCATTGAAGTACCACTTAATGGGCATTTATTACGCTCTACTAGGTTACTTTTGAATTCAATTTTAATATTTCCTTACAACTTGAAATGAAGAATCAAACCTGTTGCAGAGTACAGGAAAATACCGATTAACGAGTACGGCCGTTCTTGAACGTCCTCTGTGCTGTTTGCGTAAATGAGTATGGACGTTCCGGAACGTTTTAGGTTACGTCTGGGCAATAAAAGTATTTATCAGAAAACAAATTAGTCATGGCTTATTGTGTTGTCACAATTCAACAAGAAATAGTATTAAAAACACATGAAATCGGGTTTTTCACAATTGTAAGGCAGGACAACTCCAGGGGGCGTGGTATCAGGAGAATTCACCATGCGCGTAAATGTAGGCGGTGGCATCGTCTTCTCCGTGGTTGTTTCCCCCCTACACACGTCTGTGCCTATGTTCCTTGTCTAGTATAAGTGATTTGTATCATTATATTATGTTACGTATATTATACATCAAACATGAAAAATTAAACACTACAAAGGTTTTTTACAGATTCCCCTCTGTCTAGTCTTTTGACACATTTAACCGCGTCTCAAACGAAACCAACACACCCTTCCAAGAAAACTGAAAAGAAATGTTATATTTTCCATAATGTAGGCTATACTAAATTGATTCGTGGAAAAAAAGCGGCCCATCAAACGTTTTTGTCTGTGTATGTCTGCTATACCGACGGGTGACAATGCCGCGGTGTTTTTATGCCGCCGACAATGGGATACCGCTATCAGTAAACGAAACCAACACACGCTTCCAAGAAAACTGAAAAGAAATGTTATATTTTCCATAATGTAGGCTATACTAAATTGATTCGTGGAAAAAAAGCGGCCCATCAAACGTTTTTGTCTGTGTATGTCTGCTATACCGACGGGTGACAATGCCGCGGTGTTTTTATGCCGCCGACAATGGGATACCGCTATCAGTAAAAAAATTTATCAGTGTAAATTTTTATTCTTACAAGTTTTTAACTCAATATGATATTATTATTATACATTTGTAACCAATAAAACAACTATTTTCAAATTTTTTTTCTTACTCCTTGACAACAATTTTCTTGTAAGTACTTACTAACCAACTGGTGGCTATTTGGGACGTTCAGGAACGGCCGCACTCATCAACAGGTTAATGGGCATTTATTACGCTGTACTAGGTTACTTTTGAATTCAATTTTAATATTTCCTTACAACTTGAAATGAAGAATCAAATGAAACCATTATGTATACTCCTCAACATTATTCACATAATCCTATCATTGACACTAATCCTATCATTGAAGTACCACTTAATGGGCATTTATTACGCTGTACTAGGTTACTTTTGAATTCAAATTTAATATTTCCTTACAACTTGAAATGAAGAATCAAATGAAACCATTATGTATTCACATAATGGTAAAGTCTAACAAAATTTACCTAAAATACTCAAACATATTACAATTCTAAATTTATTTTGAATGAAGAAAAAACAATCATCAAAAAAAAAAAACAAATTCTTCCGTCCTTTTTTACCTTTTTATTTAAAAATTCTCTACTTAAAAAGCAATATAGTATACAGTACATGGACGCATTTTGAACAATTATTTCTCACAGGGACTCACTTATAGTAAGTACGAGATTGGTAATCTCAAGGGTATAATCTATTTGCATGTAGTTTTGGGTTAGATCCCTCTCTTTTATCTTTCATATTAGGTGTCTTTGTTTTCTTCCCACGCTGACATTGTCAGAGTATTCAAGGGTCTTTATTGTATGTTCTTTTGTACATTTATTTTAGAAGGCGATGATGACCAAAAGGTTTTTCGCCTTTAAACAATAAGAAAAAAAATTAACAATCATTTTTCATTTAATACAATTCATAAGAGTCGTTATGCTATGCTTATTATAATATTTGTTAAATAATGAATATAGCACTAACTGGGTTTTCAAACTTTTAACGTATCGTTCTTTTCTTGAGCATTTTGTCTCTCGACCAAGTTAGAAATACTGTAGTAGTTAATGAAAACGTAGCGTCATCTTTCAGTAGAAATAGCAAAAACTACTGAGAAGTTATCTTAAATACACATTAAATAAATAACCTTCCAAAGACGTAACAAAAACATAAATTTACACTAAATATTCAAAAAACATTATTAAATGTATAAAATATATTTTGAGTATTATAAATACTGTTTAATACGAAGTATTTTTTGAAGATAGAGTTATTCCAAAACTTATCAATTAGGATACTAAGAAGACATATTAATGAATGGCAGATTATTGTAATTATGTAAATAGGTTTAGTAGTAGAGATTTAATGATTTTAAGAATGACCTTTCTAATAAAAAGGACCCATACTCAAACTTAACAAATCACTTTTTATAGCGTCTTAGCATCCATACAACAATAATCCACGGAAATTGTTTCCGGTATTATTTTCAGCCATTGTTGTTTTATCAAGTTTGAAAATTTAAAAAAATAATTCATTATTACTTAAAATTGATTAATTTCACCTAGCGTTGAAAAAAATGTATACGATATTGAGTTAAGCTAAATTTGTGACTATTTGTAAGTGAGACATGAGGGAGGGGAAACGAGGAATAACAATGAAAAACAAAAACGAAACCTTAATTTTTGTAATTTAATATTTTTTTAAAATTGTTATTCATTTAATTGCTCAGTTTTCAATAAGATGTAGAACGTACAACTCATATCTCAAAAGTGTCCGCGACTAAGGTGTAATGGAGAAAAGTAGGATTATAAATTATAGTCACTTTAAATCGTCATTTTTAAAGGTCACTATAACCATGAATATCAGTTATATTTAATCTGAATTAATTAATCTATGATTTATTTTAATCTTAAATGACTAAATTTACCGATCTAATAAATGAAAAGACGAAAGAATTGATTTAAACATATACATATATATCTTTATCAAAGTCATAAAAGATTGGATATCATAAAATCAAAATTAATGTTAGTCATTTGTTGGACGTTCCTCAGGGGCTCATTGTAGTGCGTACCGGATTGGCAATGCCGAGGGATAACAACTGGATGGAGAACTTTATAATTTACTCTTGGGTTAAATCTTCCTACCTGGTCTTTCTTAACCAAATCTTATTCTTTCTGACCCTGACTCTATTAGAGTATTCAAGGGCTAAAAGTATTTATTTTACGTTCTTTTCTTGCTTTTTTATAAGGTGATGATGACCGAGAAGTTTTTCGCCTTTAAAACATCAAGAAAAACTTTTTGATGAAATATCGTTTTATAGCATCAAATGATAGCAAAATCAAATTTGTTTAATATGTAACTGACTGTTTATTATTTCCTGTAAGTTTTTAAATTCGTAATAATAAAAAAATTCTCAGTTAAACTGTGTACAGAACACTGATTGTAATGTCATGCCTAATTAATCTTCAAGAATACACCATGTGTAAGTGACAGCTGTTAGACATTCAGGATAAGAGACAGGAATAACTGTTAAAGCACTTTAGAATCTTACTAAAGGCAATACGAGTAGCAGAAACGTCGTATATAAAGCAAGAAAGGCAAGCGTAGAAAGTCCGTGCCTTGAGTAAATACAATTTTGCCTAGTGTCCGTTGTTTATAGAAATTCTATATAAAGCTTTGTAAAATAATGTTTGTAGTTGACTATTGTCCTGGACGTCATCATTTGTAACAGTTGGTAACAATGGCCAATTGAAGTGTATAAATCGCCTTATTGGTCGTCTCGTGTGGGCAATAGGCAATGCCTAGTGCTTTAATTAGCCTCCAGTCGACACCGTCCTGCAATAATTTCCAGTTATTAGCAGCGGAGACTCTGGTTTATTGTCAGAGGCAGGCGCCTTCTTTGACAATAGCCTATTATGTAAAGTCTTGACACCTGATTGGAAATTAATATCCGACCATCAACATTTTGCAACATCATATTTCTTCAGGCTCTTTAGTAAATTGCAAAAAATATATTTTCATTATTCCACTCCAAAAATGCAATTAAGTGATCTTTTATTCCTGAAAAATTGGTTAACTTGTAAATTATAATGAAGTCGGGTGGCTTAGAATTAAGAATAATGAAACAGTGATTGAATAAATAGTTTATATTATCTTCTATAACTTTGCATAGAAAAACAAAATTTTAATTAAATTGGCGCTTTGCATTTAATTCGTGGCAAAATTTATTATTATCTCTGTGATCTTTACAATTAAATAATATTACTTGCGTTTAAATAATTACATTCACGCTATTTAGTGTAGGTTTGGTGAACCCGTCCCTTAATGAGGCATCCACTGCAAACAGCCTCATCAGATCCTCTTCAAGTTGTTCTAAGGCATTTCCTGTGACCTGTACTACATCCTACTCCCGTGCAGGTGTTCTATTCTGTCAGCCATTTTCACCCCAACACTTCGTACTATACCATTATCCCTCCCCACTTTTCTTCTGTTTTCAGCCTAACCCAAAGTGTAAAATGACCCGTGCTGTTAGACGCAAAAGGTGTCGAATACAAAACCTATGGTATAATTGGTGACTTCTCACAGTATTTAGCCTTACCCGATCAAACGGGGCTCTGACCTTCCTTTCCTAACTCCTCGTGAGAAAAACATTGAGAGAGAATTGAAAAATAACAAGCTTGTGCCGGATAACACAGCAAATCAACATGATGATAAAATGGAGTATGCCATTCGTGATGATTATCAGCATGTGAGTGCAGTATAACAAACACACAGAACACAATTCTCATAAAAAATACGCCTAAGTATCAGACGCGTTTCAACGACAAGGTCGTCCTCTTCAGTGATACACCAGCTACACCAACCAAACCACAACTTGGTCGTGAAGAGGACGACCTTGTCGTTGAAACGCGTCTGATACTTAGGCGTATTTTTTATGAGAATTGTGTTCTGTGTGTTTTTGATACTGTATAGTTTTTCTCATAAGTCAAGCTCAACATTTAATAAGCATGTGGAATCTTATGCTTCGTTAAGATTTCCTAACCATCCTTCTCCCGCCACTAGGAAACCTTGACAAGATAGATGATCCATTGAGAAGCAGCCAGATTAAAGTAGATTCAGTAACGACCTCAGAAATATCGGAAGAGAAAACGATGGTACCTACAGGTTCTGGCAAGAAGGGAAGGAGATCATACATCATCTATTAGTCAACTGCAGTGCGTAATGCACAAAAATCTAGAAGTCTGGAAGAGTACCAGATTAATGTAGAGGAGATACCTACCCTTAACTCTCTTTATGTGCTGTACTAAAGGAGTAGGGACTTCCAAAAACGGTAGTTCCTGTCTTGGAAGAAGAAGAGGCTCTAGAGGTTACAGTAAATTTCACCCTCGTATCACTGTTACTAATAGAATCTCCCTATGAATATCTCAATGCTTCTGTCAAGACTTTGTTCTGTAATTTAATTGTGTACATAGGCCTATGTGTGTGATCTTGAAATACTGTAATTATTTTAAATCGTGTGCTTATAAGTTACTAAACAAAATTGTAAACTAATTGATTAAAAAAATTAAAAAATGTAACTAGTAAATAGTGATTAAGTTTGTTGGTTTTCCTTTTAATTTATTGTTATACTTATTTTATTTTTATCTGTATATAAAATTATTGTAATTGATTACACCTTATGACATTGTACTGTCCTTGGTTACAAATAACAAAAATTTAGCTTAATTTTTTTTCCTAAAGCGTACGTTATTATTCTTAAAAGCTGTCCCAGACTTTGATAACTTACATACAGTATTATATTATTCACTGGCAACAATTACGTTAGGTTAGGTTTATTTCATATTTTAGGCATTTATTCATAGATTATTTATTCTGAAAACTTGAAGCATTATTTATTATTTTGTTTTTAATCATATGAGTTTAAAACGATCTTATTTCCAATATTATAAATATTACAATAATAATTCGAATTTGCCTCTAACCACAATCACTAGAAACTTAATAAAACACAGTTATCTGATTAATTGTTCTTTATTAAATATTTCCACTTAATGCCCTGATGTACATTTCGATAACATGGTTATCATCTTCGGAGGGTCTTGCTTATAAACTAAATCTAACCTTACATATCTACTAATGAAATAAAATTTCATTAAGTTTCTAGTGATTGTAGTTAGGGTATATTAAGTTTCTAGTGATTGTGGTTAGGTTTTATTAAGTTTCTAGCGATTGTGGTTAGAGGTAAATTCGAATTATTATTGTGAATTTCACCACAGTGCTCAACAAGATTGTATATTATAAATATTAATAAACAACTAAAATATAATTGTGATTTAAGTACAGTATCATATCTCTGAATTTCCCAGATAGTTTCCCGTCTCTTACAAAGTTTTCTTATCGTACCTAAAAGAAGGATCGAAATAAGAAAAAAGATAATCGACTACAATTCGGAAAAAATTATTGGCGAAAAACTCGCATTATCTGTGAATCAGGTTTCTCTAAAACTATTATCCATATCAATAAAATTAGGTGAATATAGTCCTAAAGCTAATAGCATAAACAATATGTTCAATATGCTAAATAAGATCGTACCTTTCGGTCCTGCAATGACCTGTCATAACGCAGCTTGACATTGGTTATTCTATTATTTACAATATGACTAACATTACAGGTAATAATTAATTACGAATAATTGTATAACTTATAAATTGACCAAAATAAGTAATAAATAAAGTCATATTTTCAGTCTAACTTGCCATAACATGGTCATAAATAAGGTAGCATTGTTTCCCTCCAATGTCAGTTTTATTTTTCTTCTGGATGATATTTGTCTAAGCAGTCCAAAACTATAACAATTGGAATAACGAGATAAGCGGATACACACTAAATATACGACCCAAAACTATTTTCAAAAGGAGATAAGTAAAAGAGTGCAATTTATGTTTTTTGCCATACCGACTATTGTTATAAATTAATATAATAGGAAACTTACCGTCACCAATAGTCAAGAGTAGATTTTTGTGTGTAGACAACGGAGTGACTCCTCCTGTGAACTTGATAATGGCAGAATAGCCGAAACGGCCGTCGTTTAAATAACACTACTCTTGATCACAGAGCACTCAGTGCTCTGTGCTCTTGACTATTGGTGACGGTAAGTTTCCTGTTTATTAAAAGAGTGCATTAAGGATTCGTACTACAATATAGAAAAGCGAACAGAACAATGCTAGAACTCCACGTTACATTGTTAAGAAAACCGGGTTCTGATAGTTCAAACGTTACAAATGGAAACCTATTTTCTTATTTTAAAACATATGTATGCTACTTAACATTTTTCATAAAACTACAGCGTAAAAAATGAAAAACCGCCAGGAGTTTAATATAGCGAATACAGGGGTATAAATCTCGAGGGACTCAACTGGATATAAATATTTTATGTGGTATTGGGTTAGATACCTCTCCTTTTCTTTCCTATCAGATCTCTCTTGATAAACTCTTGTTCTTTTCCGACACTGGTGCTATTTAAGGAATATAATCATTACTAAGATTGGTAGTTTTCAAATATTTAAGCATACAACAGTGTTTTTCTTAAATTGTTTGTTTTCTATATAAAATAGTTTGTATCTCTAAGAACAAACTAAAAATGTCTGCGTATTACATCAGTTTAGTTCACATATGGTGCTAGTAAAATTTAAAAGATATACATTGATCAATTTATCCTTGTTGTTGGTTATTTTTAATTTATAAGGTCTAATAAGTATACACTTTAAATCTTCTAAAGTTTAGGTAATACCTAAATTATTAGACATTTTAATTGTAAATGTATATAGTACTGAATCCAACTGATAAAGAGAAATATATATTCAGGTATAAATTATTACTCAACAAATATGTTTAAAACAGTTGGTGTTTCAGGAAAAATATTCTTAAATACTTCCTATACTGTAAAGCTCAGCTTCTGTAGAAATTTGTCTTGACGGCACATCAGACAATGGATACGCACTTTTACACTATCATGTCCTGTCTATTTACAGTGAACCAACTGCGACTAGAAAACTGGGGACTTGTTGAATCACGACAAAGGGACGTGAAAGCAATGATCACAGAACAATGTCGATACGTTACGTGAGCCTTATAAGAAGACGGGACATCAGCACGTCCGAAAGCCAGTGATTGTGCATGGAAGCGTGCCTAATAAACAACAGAAGAGAGAGAAAGAAACATTTAACCCACGCAATACATTAACATACAAGCGATATAAATTAGATATAACTAACTGACCTAGTTCTGAATAATTTTTAAACTCTCACGAGCAACAATTCAAGTGGGGGATATTATTTAACTCATTGTGAATGTCCTCCACTCTGCAGTATTTATCCTTGATATCCTTCTACAATACAGCTGGAAACGGTAATAAAATGTATCTTATGTAGATACAGTAATTAGTTTTACAGCTTAATTAGATGGCTCGAAGTCTTTTGTAATCGTTAAACAGTAAAACGACATTTCTTTTACAAATGAAATAAGTTTCAATAAGTTTTTATAGTTTTGCTACGAGGTGCAATTGTTAAATGCATTATAAATACAAGGATTGAACCGGATATGTTATACGAAGCTGACCTTAATAAGGCATGAGCCGTAACAAACTTACCCTACTGGAAAGACTCCTTGATCTACCAATACAATTTGCATTCCTACAACGCCCAAGAGACGAACTAATGGACATTATGTATATTTAGAGGATTTGTTTGTATTAGATTGTGTATTGGGGCTGACTAAGTACCATGATAGCGCTCTATAAAGTGTTTTATTACCGAATTTATCTCAGTTAAATATTAAACAAAAATATTACAAACCACCCACTAGTTGCTGAAAAATAAACTATCGAAATCTAAAAATTTAAATAACAAAACAGCATTGCTGAAAGAGTGAAAAATCAACCCAAGTAAAAAATTACTAAATCATAAATTTTATATGATTTTATAGTAAAACCAACTTCTTATTTTTTTTTATTGACAACTACCCACCTGGCATTTTTTGGTTAATATTTTGATTGTGAATTGGTGAATATATTTGTGTAAAGTTTTTTTATTTGTATTATAGACTCTTCACTCTCTAAATAATAATACAGTTTTAATAATCAAGTTTTTTTCTTCACATTTTAGATTATTTACTCGTATATTATAGTGATCAAGATTTTTTACTCATATTCCAAATTCATTACTAATAAAAAAATTAATAATGAAGTTCGTTTATTCTTTATTCTACATTATTTGCTAGTAAAATAATCAATTTTATTCTTATTGTAAACTCTTTACTGGTAATTAATATTTTAATAATATAGTTGTTTTCTAATTCTCATTCCAGATTCTTTACTTGTAAAATAATATTTTAATAATCGAGTTTTTTATTGTTATATTAAATTCATTACTCGTAAAATAATAATTGAATAATCAAGTTTAAAACAGTTCTTATTCTAAATTCATTACTCCTAAAATAACATGTTAATAATAACATTTTCTCCGACTTTTATATACTTACTTAATCTCTATAAAAGAAGGAAAAATGAAATATAAAATTGTTCGTAATTGCTAAGTATCCTTTCTGATTATAGACTAGTATAGGACAAGATTTGACAATGATGTATTAATTAGATAACGATGAAGGAAGGATAATATTTTAATAACGCAATTTGAACAAACCCCTTTTGAACTGACTCATCCCCATATGACAGTTATTTTAGAATAGACTACCATTGTCCATGAAATGTCGTTAACCTCAAGATTAGTAAAAGCAGGTAACAAAACGTTTTTGCGTGAATCCCTTTAACATCCCACATTACATTATCAGCTGTTAAGACCGTTACAAGCTTTGGCGTCTGCCACCGAACAATAGAGTTAGGTCAATGGTCTGTCCTTTTAAATTTTGTTTACCTTAGAAGCTTTGAATGGATTTAGTTTTTTCCTCCTCTCAAGCACGAGCCAAGACGTACCTTATTGTGAAACAGGGGGTGTGGATATTGAAGACTTTACAAAGAAATGGGACACATGCTGGGTCGGGAGAATCTTGACTGAGATGTATAAAAGCAGAGACTGCAGAAGTCGGATATCTGACACTCGAGATGAGAAAGATACGACATCGATTGATCGATGAACAAAACATGACGCCGATGAGTTGTTTATCGGTTGATTGGATTGACAAATTAATTTTCTTTACATTGTTCACAAAGAAGAACAACTTGTCTAGTATTGAATATTTTTAACTGATTTATTTTTCAACTACTGAGACGTCAAGTTCATGTAGATCAAATGTATAAATCATAATTTTTTTACATTTGTAGTACTTATAACAGTTTTTGAAAAAAAAAATGGTTCATTGAATCATAAGAACGGAAACATTTTTAAAACATAAAAATCGGTAGTTATCTGAAAATCGTTTAACAGGAATATTTATAGAGAGGATATCATTATTATGGTTATTATAAATATTTTGTAACATTGTCTATTGGAATTTATAAGAGATTATATTTTCGTCTTCTTCTAATGTATGATGTGATTATGCTTTCTTATACATATTGGATAGTCTAAAAGTAACAATATAGTTAAGAGTATATAGTGTTTTTTTTATTTTTTTTTATTTTTATTTTTTTAAGTCGCTTACCTCTCTATTTTTGCGCACATTTTACATCAAATATTTTTTAACCGATACCACCCATTATAAATGTATATGAACACTAACTTTCTTATATGAAATGTTACTCTCTTATTTCTAAAAACAACGTTTGAATCAAAAAGGTTTTACCATTTTCGAGATATCAGTAGATTTACAATTTAGAAGTATACTTGAAATTGTTATGAGAAGGTGGTCATGCATACTACTATTATCTCGACAACCGTAAAACCTCTTTCAGTTTCGATTCAACAACTGTTTTTAAGAAAAACAAAAGATAGTGTTAAACGATAGACGAAAAACAATGACTACCTTTGGATTAAGATTTTTTAAGTTGACTCCTCCATCTTTGATCTAGATGTAATCCCATAAAAATCACACACACTTATAAAATTAGTGTTTTTACATTTATAATGGTTGGTATTGGTTAAAAAACAATCTGATATAAAATGTTCAAAAGATACAGAGGGGCTTTAAAAAACATTATATATGTTTTCCAACGATGCGTCCTTTATACATTTATACATTTCAAATAAATTTATTTATTAAACTAAAATAGCATGTCAATATTTTCCGTTCTTAATTCTTTTTATTTTAAATTCCACAGAATTGCTTTACTTAAAAAATTAATATAGGGTGGTCGAAAATGGAAAAATCAGTTTTGACGTATCCTTAGTTCTTTTTGGACTTATTTTACTGTCATTTATCTCTTATCATTTCCAAATAGCCCAACCAAACAAGTGAGCAGTTTAAAACAAATCAAATTTAGATATCCAACAGAGTTGGTTTTTTAAATGTTATCAATATAGGCTCTAACAATTTTAATTAAATTCTCTTAAAATATTGGCCATAAAAACACCTATTGCCCACCATCTGTTCATAAATGTTAATTTGAAAATTGTCCGTCAAAGACCAAAAGTGAACTGGGTGTCCTTTTATGACGATGAATAATTTAATGGTAAGATGAAAGCTCTAATGGTGAAAAGTTATTTCCTAAAGTATTTAAAAGAGTGGTCGTTTTCAATTTTATTAACTTTGGTTATCATCCCAAGTCATTATTGATCGTCCCGGATCTCAGTTTTGCCTAGTTGACGACTGCAATAACTATAATTTGAAATTCAAACAGTTAATAAAAAGTTATTGTAAAAAAGCCAAAAAGTGATGTTCAATCAAACTTTGGATCTTCCCACTTTATGCTTTATTGATATACCTCGCCCCCCCCCAAACATTACAGAATGATACATTATAGAATATCCCAAAATCGGGAGAAGCTATTTTCTACCACACTTTGGAAAAACGATTTGACAAACCTCATTTAAATTAATACTATCGTAGACGAATAAATTTTAGTAAATCCTATACTTTTTTGCTATCGTTTTACTATTTTACAACTAGTCATGAAATGGGACATTACTGAGAGACTTAAATCCCCGTATTTGAAGAAATTGTGGTGAAAGAATATACTGAATTTTAAAATAATTTACTTTATATGACTTTTTCCCTTTTTTTTACTTGACACAAAGTAATTTGTAACATAGAGGTTGTAAGGAATACTTACTAAGACTTTTCGTTATGTGGATGTGAATGTAAGAAAGTTAGTGCAGTATTTATTTTAGTTAGATTTGAGCTTAATTAATTAATTATTAGCCCTTATAAATAAGATAATAAGTAGGTTTAGAGAAACTTATATTATTTACAGCGAATTATTCAGGAGCGTGTTATATATACCAATCTCACGTCAAATGTATGTGAAACTATATTGACTTAAATTGCATGATTTTATTTTATAAGCAAAGGATCATTTTATGGATATTTATTGTTTAATTTTATTAAAACAGGAAGGTCAATGACCTTAATAAACTATATCCCATATCAAGATGTATTGGTAAAAAAAAACTTATTAATCATGGATGTCGTCGTAGGTAATCTAATATCTCAAAAACGAACCAATTAATTTCGATCAAACTTTAATGGAATGCAAAGGTTTAGACGTTGTAACATAACCCATACAATAAATAACAATTATGTATTTTTAACTTTGGAAAAATTTATTATATTAAACTTGATTTTCTCTTGTTTTTATTAGTTTATTAATTATATCATAATCGTTAACATCTCAGTAATATTTTATCGGTATTGCCTGGATCGAATTTTGAGACTGCATAAAGAAGGCATATGGGGGGGGGGCTGGATTATGTCAATTTTTTTTTTATTGTTACGATAGCCCAAAATAAATATATCTCTAGAAATCTAAAAATCATTTTGCTCACTATAACGATTCGTGAACTATAACTTCTATGAAAGACCTACTCCAATGAGTCGTATAAAGGTTAATAAACACAGATGGATAACGTTTTTGCAATTGAACGAAAGTATGGCGGTATTTGTAATACGTTAACAAAATTTCCTAACTATTTCCTGAATGACATAATTGCTTCTTCAATAGAAACGAAATCACTATTCCAGCTGCATTTACTGATTTCCATTTATAAAAGGCATTAACAGCTGTATTCTTACCCAAACAGATGGATATGAAGTAAATATTTGCAATTACTTAGCTAGGTGTGTGCATATAAAGTATTATTTAAAACGCTGGTTGAAACAAGCACTCTGTACTCGGTTGCTAAGTTATGGAGTTCGACTTGCAAGGGCGTCTAGCGTCCTTGTACCGCACTTCCTACATACTGTATTCACAGATTCATCTCACACATGCTATTTCTTAGCTGATAACTATTATACTTCGTTCTTTGTTGTAAAGTCTTGAAGAAAATGTAGGAAAATCCTTGCATGACTAAATGAAAGTTCAGTAACATTTATGATTTAGGCTCATCAACTGGGGAAGAGCGTATGGGATAACTTGAATAAATTATAACAATTTGTTGGAAATCAACTGATTGATGGTTCTGTACTAGTTTCAGTTTACACTCAGTTTGTTTCGAAATTATATAAATTCAATAATAAAAGAATTTATTCAGTTAATGCAAAAAGCTAAGAAATTGTGAAGGCTGGGGTTTTCAAATATAAGTAATTGAAAGTGCTTGATTTGATAGGAACTCGGTTAATACCAAGTATTTGTAAAGTTTGCTAGAAATAAAAATAAAAAGTTAACAAGCTTATATTTACTCAGTGAGCTTTAGATTTACTACCAATTGAATTTATAAAAGATATTTGTATTGAATATAAATAATTATAACGTTCAAATTTGACAAACTTCATAGGAAGGAAGCTGTGTTATTTCAGTTTAATGATAGGTCAAATGTTGATTTTTAGGTTTTCGTCCCATAAACGTTTTGAAGTTTCAGGAGTGTAAAAAATATTTTTTGGAATTATGTCTGTCTGTCGACCTTGCATCTAAATGATGGGGCTGATTTTATATCTCTCTCTGTATTCTTTCTTTTTTCGATAAATTTATTCTCAAGGATAGCTGCTTAAACCCAATTCTAAAATTTAGATATTCTTACGATCGAATCAACAGATTTTGATTAAATATCCAATCCTCAAATATATGAAATTTACGGTTCGTAAACTATTTGAAAAATTGACATAAACGTTTTTTCCCCCAGCAAACTAGATTCAAAATAATTATTAAACATAAATGAATTTTTATTAATTAATATTCTACTATGTACACAGATTGACAGCAAAATTTAAGAAGAAACCTAAAGCATTCAACTATTTAGTATTTATAAGGGGGGTTTGGGAGGACTATTTAATCAATTATCAGATTATATTTTTTCCAATTTAGAATATATTCAGGAACGATTGACTTTTCAATTGCTCAGGTACACTGAAAAAAAAAAAACAAAAAAAAAACAATAAAATAACTGAAAATTTATTTATTTTTAACCAAATTTTACAAGACATTCTAATTAAATATATTTTTACGAAGAAATGGAAGTTATAATTTGGCTCATCAATATTATCATCAAACTATACTTCTCAACCCCTACTATCATGAGTAACCCCCCCCCCCCCCAGTTTAATATTACATAAAAACTAATTATCAGTAACAATATCACGGCAAATAATAATCTTGAAAAAGATACATAATTCTTAATGGAAAGAGGAAAACATACTATCATAATACAGTATGTAATATTTTTTAGAGATTTACCCTCTCTACCAGCTAGTATTATAAACAGCACACAAGATCTTTTGTATTGGGAAGAGCGGATTTCTCCCTTTGTCTTTTGAAGATTTTCCACCTATCCTGCGAAATTAAAAAAAAAAAAAAAAAAAAAAAAAAAACAAAAGCACTTCCAACCCCCTCTAGCAGCCAATCATTGAACTCATCAGCTTTAAGGTTTGATTTTCTATTTCCTTATTATAGACTATCACCGCATGTAACTGAATGGAAAAGTTCTTACAAATTTTAAATGCTCATTTAAATTCCTATCGTATTAAAACTTGTATACGGATTATTCTATCGTTATATCTGGCTGCAACATATCCTCAATTTCTAAGCTGTAAAGTATACAAAACAATAAAAATTATGCACTTACAATATTAGTTAATTTTACTTCAATACTTTATGTTTGGAGTGTCAACCAAAGTTAACAGGAATTGCTTTCTAACACGAATTATATGTAAAAAATATTATCTATTTATTTATAGGTTGCAGACGTATCTGCTTTACATTATTTCAACTATAGCATTCCTCGAGTTTTGAGATTAACCTTGTTCTTCAGATAAATATATACCACTATAAAAGTACTTTCTCTGCCCAGTCATACATTGTAACACAAACAGATCTAAATGTAATGCCCGAAAGTTCGTATGTCCATCTACTCTCTTCATGTGGCCTAGGCGCTGTCCACTCTCTTCGCTGATATCAGTATCTTGGCCGTAGCTGTCCTCGAAGCCGTATATACACGTAGAAAAGTCCACTCACTACTCTCAAGTCAGTGACTCGGAGTTAACGGATATCGTAACTTCACAAATATCATATTTTCCTACTAGGTTAGGTTTAGAATTTACATTTTTTTTACGTTACGCTTTTTCATTGTAGAGATGTGAAGTTGGCATCATTACATGCAGGATTAAAATCTGCAAATTTGTACCTAATTTATTGTGTTATAAGTTGAATAACAAACGAGATACGAATAAATACTGTTTAAAATAACCACCATTTTGACTTTTCATTTCTATATTCCTGAATTTCAATATCTCTATATGAGCATAGTCCCTGTTACCCAATTTTATAATCCTATAGCATTCTTGTGGCCGTTATCGTGCTTACGTACAGGTGACAACGACATTATCGACGGAAGGATGCCAAGTCGAAAATAACTTTTTCAAGTACCTAAGCCATGAACAAAATAATAAACAAGAGTCAAAAATTTGAACAATTACCAAACTAAACCTATACAATAATATTTCAAGTGAAAAATATACGACCTGGACTAGGAATCGAACCCGGGACCTTTGGCTTTACGCGCCAATGCTCTACCAACTGAGCTATCCTAGTCGCTTCCCAGCACAGGGCGTAGATCTCTCACTTGACTTTTTACGTTTATTGCTGCAATTTTGAGTTTCTAAACTAATTTTAAATTTCTAAACCTCGCATGTGCAACATTGAAATTTAAAATTTAGAAACTTAAAATTGCAGCAATAAACGTAAAAAGTCAAATGAGAGATCTACGCCCTGTGCTAGGAAGCGACTAGGATAGCTCAGTTGGTAGAGCATTGGCGCGTAAAGCCAAAGGTCCTGGGTTCGATTCCCAGTCTAGGTCGTAAATTTTTCACTTGAAATATTATTGTATTTTCAATACCTGCTAACTAAAAAATCGTATAAGCGGAAAAATTAATAAATTAAATTAAATAAACCTATACCTTTGTATAATGCGTAAAAAAACATACTACAGTCCATTATTTACCTAACCACAAATATTGTCATATGATCACATCAAGGGTACAACTCCAGTTGTTAATTAACCAATATCCTAGACCAATCTAGATTTAGATGTAATGCAATTAATTTATCTGCAGATGTTTCATAATCCAAAGAGCGTTTACTTTTAACTTTGACAAATCCAACAGTGAGAGTATAACCAGTAAAGGCGGCGATGAATGGATGAATGATGAGTAAATTTAATTAATCGATGAGACCATAATTAATAACCAAGTAAAAAATATTGAAGATGTAGATGACGAAGATGAAAAGTTATTAGTCAAATTGAAAAGGCACTGCTCTATGTAGAACCGTAAGAGGTTGTATCACGTGCTGATATTTTGGTGTCGAAATATTTTTTTTTTTAAACTGTAAAATAGTTTTATTGCTTGACGTTATTCAACATTTTAAAATGACTTGGTTTTGTGACCTTTTATAATTTTTACTTTAATACGGTAATCTCAATTTTACCTTTTTGGTGCAATTCTCTTGCTATTCGTAGTTGTATTGTTATATTAGGTTCATTAAAATTACTTGTTACGGAATAAATTTTTACTTGTATTTAGGGCCTAATTGCTGTTAGTGGTATTACAAGGTCAGTTCAATGCTTTTATTATAATATGTTATTTCATCGGTAAATAATTTACTGTATTATTTAAGGTTATGTTCTACATGAAATGATCGTGGTTGTCTCCATCATCACGTTTTTTGTTATCCTAGGTATGCTTAGGGCCGCATTTATGTATTCAGCGTTTGTACTCACCTAGGATATCGCAGCCCCCCCCCCCCCCAATCGTACGCCCTTTTATGTTGAACAACTTGTCTTTTGTCTGTATACATCAATACTCAATATAAGCATTTTTTTTAAAAGATCATAAATTGACAATGCAATGTGAAACAAACAACCATTGTTAGAATATAATATGAACCTAAAATTAAAGACTGTTAGTTCAAGTAAAAAATGAAATTTTTTAAAGAAAGTACATGAGTTTACACACAATAGGGCAGTAAGGTGTTGAGACTTACTACTTCCTTTACATTTTTCATCTGTTTTTCATTTCTGAATACTTCGAAACAATTTCTTTGAAGATCATTTTGAACAATACTTAACAATTTCTTATAACTGCCGCACATTTTTTAAAAACATTTTGCCTCCCCTATACTTTTAGCTCCAAATTTTGCGCTCTAGGCCCGGGCCTAGTTGGTCTATTTGATATAGCTTACGGCCCTGGGTATGCTCGGTCTACAGGTTCTACTATTTAAAATCTAAAACTTTTCTGTTATTGCAAATGAAAGAAACAAAGACTTTTTTAAATAATATTCCTAGATATCTTTTCTATGTTACAGCTAATATTAATAACCGTGTTCACAGCGTTTTCTTAAAAAGTACTCCCAGCCCTCTCTAGTAGCAAAACTAGAAACCAACATCCTAAAGGGTTGATCTGATCCCGCCTATTACAAACGGTTCAGATAATTTTATCTATCGCTGTTTGTTTCTTTCCTCCGAAATTAACGACAACTTTTAGTAATTTGTTGCTTGAAAACTTTTAGTTGAATTATATTATCACAATCTTCAAATAGAGTTTCAGTGGCATTTCTTCTCATTTTATTTTTTGTATAATTACTTGTAAAGGCTAACTGAAAAAAAAAAATCATGGACAAAAAAACCTCTTGGCAAACATCGCCTTATAAAAAAAGAAGAAAAAATCATAAAATTAAGACCCCCTAGTCAAAACTGGTATAGCGTCAGGGTCGGAAAAGAACAAGAGTTTGTCAATACCTGACCTGATGGGAAACATTAGACTACATTAAAAAAGTTGTAGTCCCTCGGGATTATCAAGTTAAAGGGTAATGAAACGAGAAAGTAGCGTAAAATTACGGAAAATTCAAAATATCTCACACATATTAGTTCTTATCCTTCCTCGTCTTTCTTTTCAATATCTTTTGAAACATTTCACAACGATTAGTTCGTTGTGTTTTTTCAAGGATTAGTATTTTATATATGGATTAGTATATATTAATATATATATATATATATATATATATATATATATATATATATATACACAACTTTACATGTGTATTCACACCATGTAAACTAGAGAAAGTATAGTTAAAAAATTGTACTTGGAGTTAATTGGGGATATATTCATTTTGAGTTCCATTAAGTCGATGAAAAGTAGTTTTTGGTACGATGTCTGTCTGTCGTCTGTGCAATGCCCTAACAACCAAAACTCGTTGACCGATTTTATTAAAAAATTTTATGTGAGCATAGTTTTACCATATCTAGGGATTTGTTTTCAATTTATTGGTAGTTCAAAGTTGCTCCAAGAGGTAGGATTTAATTTTGTTCAATTGTAGCTTCTAAGAAACCAAACAAAATGTATTGGATGACTACTAACAAGAAAAATCGATTATTGATTTATCGTTAAAAATAGCTAAACAATCGATTTTAGTGAAATGTAAAGAATAATTACCCAAAGCCTTGTCCAAAACACAACTAAAAAAATAGTACAGTTGAAGAATAATTGTAAAAAAAAAATCTAAACTTAGAATGCTTTTATTAAAAGTTAGCTTTTAATTCAATACAATGTAAACTGAGATTCTCTTTATTTCAAAAGCAAATAAAGGTAGGTCCTATTTAAATATATAAATGTTTTTTGTTTTTTCCGAAGAAAGTGTTCATCGTTCATTTTCACTTTTTGACTGACAACTACCGATCTGATTTTTTCTTTTTTAAAGAACAAATCTGGCAGTTTTTATGTAAGTTGTAAACCTTTAAAATTATATATTTAAATGTTGAAGTTTCTTTCCGTAACTGATAGATTGGTGACTTGTCTCCTTAAAGTTATTGAGTGTATCAACAACTGCTTTGTTATCGGCTTTAATCAACCTTAACAAGTTTTCAAACAAAAGAAAGGCAAATCTGTTCTATTTTTAGAATGGAAAATCCAGAATTTCACTAAAGACTTTAATGCCTTATATGAAGTTTTAATTATGTATATTGTCTTGGCCATTTAACTGTTATGACTATAATATACTTATAAAAGTTATTAATACGAACAAATAATAAAAGATAAAGTTTCTTTTAATGGTATTTTAATTACAACGAGCTGAATTTAAAACATATTATAATACTTATATTGGAGGGAAAAAAGGAATACCGCATTTCAGTAGGTTTCATCCTGTTAGCCTATAGTATTATTGGTTATATTATAGACTAATTAAATATTTACAAAATAAAACGGGTTTTTATAGTGCTTTTTGTCAGCTTGAACCTACCTTCAAATTTTTGAAATCCTTAGAAGAAACGTGAAAAATATGAGCTATTAATACTATAATAATATAAATAGAAAAATTTCAAGTTAAATTCACAACATATTACATACTTGTACCATGTAAGACATTATCAGCGATTGTTAATCTATTCAAAAATATTGTATGCAGAATGATAAATGTAAAACTTCAATGAAACAAAACAATTTTCATATCTGCATTAATACATATTATTACAAGACACTCGTAATCGAACAAGAACAAACATGTCCTTAACGACATATGTTAAAACATTAGCTCTTTATATGTACAATGTACATGAACATCAGGAAACATATATTATCTAGTTTGAGGAAATGAATTTAGATCAGAAGTGAGTTGACAAGGACTGAATAAAGTTATCGTTTCATTTGATTCATCAGATGTGGTGGTCAAAAATACCATGTAGATTTTTTACGAAACATTTGTTTGGATGTTTCACAAGACCGATAAAGTCCTGTAATGGTGATTGTCATCTGTGCAATGCTTAGCGGGTTCATTTTGGTAAAATCTTGTTTTTATGTGAGCATGTTTTAATAAGTATCTTGAGTTTTTTTTAAAAATTTTTTCTCAAAAAACTCAAAATTTGAGGGAGGCTGGGATAAGACCAAACCTTGAACTTATGATTTTTTACCAAGATTTATAAAATTTTCTAAAAACGTACATCTAAGGACGCCATGTTCTAAAAATTCCGGTCAGGAGTTATCCTTAAAAAATAATAAATCTAAGAGGTGTTACAATAGGCATATCTCAAAATTAATTCTATCGAGTTCGTTGAAACTTTAGTTCAACGTGAAAATTTTAACTCAAACTAGCGTGACCAAAATCACAAGTAAAAGAAAATTGCGTTTCAGGAATAATTGGAAAAAATGAACCCTATACAGCCTTTATAAAAATAAATCAATTTCAAACAAAACACGATTTATGTTTATTCAAGTTTAAACAAGAGCGAAATAAGTTTAGGATTTATTTAAATTAATCAATATTTTTTTTTTTCAAAATATTAATTTAAAAAAAACATTCTATCAACTAATTTACCATAAAACATACAAGGGAAAAATTGCATATAAAATTAAATATACACATTGAGTAATAAATAACTGCGTTTTTTTCATTTCTCAAAAAACAAATAGAATTAGAAAAGTGTTTGGGGAAGATGGTTTCACATTTAATATAAAACATTCTCATATAAGTAATACGAGAAAGTTTTATGAAGGTTAAAATATATATTTCGATATCTTTACGGAAATGTATGTGTTCAGTGACTTCCAGTTCATAAAGTATATTTTGGAAATGGTTGTATTTTTAGCGCGATTGTTTTTCCAACCTATTATATAACTAGTTTTGAAGGAATTTTCAGATATTGAGAACACTTATCTAATAAAATTGCTTTGACCTGGTAGTCGAATATTTTAGGATTAAATTCTCTATCACCAGTATAATTTTTATTAACTTAAATATATATCCAATTTTCTCCGAAATATTTAAGTAATAGTATTTAATCAAAATATATATTAGGTAAAATATGAAGATTGCTATTACTACATCGTTGAGTATTACATCTCCGGAATATTACTTCCCGACCCCCACTAAATTAGCGCTACAAACTCCTTCAGAATACCTACCCCATCTACTAATGCTTCCACTACTATGGCTCCTCCCCCACCACCACTAATAGGCATACTTGTATTACTATGACACTACAGACTTCTTTGGAATGGCCTTCCAATACCTCTCACTAATAGTTCTACTACTATGGCGCTACAGACCTCTTTGCGATAGCTTGCCATTCTAATACTTCAACTACTGTGGCGCTACAAACCACTTTTAAATAGCCCCTCTCCCACCCAGTACAACTTCTACAGCTATGGCAATACCGACCTCTTTGGAATAGCCTCTCCTTCACTAATTTAATATGGCGTTAGAGACCACTTTTAAATACCCCCACTAATACTTCTATGGCGATACAAACCTCTTTAGAAACCCACCTCATCTACTAATACTTCCACTGCTACGGCGCTACAGACTTCTTTGGAATATCCCTTGCCTCAACTTCACTAATAATTTCACTACCTCTTTGGGGCCCGGATATGTTCAAGTTCTTCGTTCCTCTCAAAAGCTCACTTGTAGTGAGTCGGGCGTTGCCATCCCGAGAAACCCTAACTTATACCTAATACCTTTTCTCATATAGTCTTGGGTTAGGTCCCTCTCTATCATCTTTCCTATCAAGTCCCTTTTGATCAATTCTTGTTCTCTTCTCACCTTGACGTTATAAGAATATTCGGGGAATAGGGAATGGTTTATTTTCTTCCAAAAAAAGTCAATTTATTCCATCTACGTATCTCGGTCAAGACTCTCAAGTCAATAATTTCTCTCCATCACATTACACCCTATATTTCTCCCTCAATTTTTGTTATTATATTTTTTTTATACCTTTCTCACATTTTTTTCGGGTCTACCTAGTAATATTTTTCTCTCTATTTTACCTTTTATACATTTTGGGATTTCTGTCATTACAACGCATTTTAATGTTATTTGTGTATATTTTTTTGCTTTGATATTTTAGTTTCTAGGAGTGTTACTAATTCCAAGTGATTTATATAACAAAACGGTAACAGGTTTATTATGTAGCTTCGAAAACAATAACATTTGGTGTATGAGAAGCTAGTAAAAAAAAGAGTAAACACTCATCCATTTCATCTCTGTAAGTTTTTAAATAACGGGTCATGGAAATTAAAGCAAGACTAACAAAAAAGAATGGCATTTTAATATTTTAAGTAGCTACTTATTATATAGTTGAGAACAACAATAGAAAACAATGTCCTTGCAATTATTGTTGAAACGTGAATAGGTATAAGAAATTATTAAAAGCAAGATAATAATACCAAGCAAAACATATGTCCTTCACAATTAAACTATCGTACATGCAAGCTAGAGTTATTACAGAATATAATTTTACTTGTAAGTACAAAAACTTTGTTGTTTTGTAAACATCTTGCGTGGTCTGGTCGCTGTAATTGTTGTACATCTGGAATTGAGCCTCCTACACGCACGCCTCACCTGACAGGTGCTACGCCCCCCAAGGTCACGTGATTACGACAGTTTCCTGATTAATCTGTCCGGCTTCTATCCAATGCACTTATTTCAAACGACTATTAATTATTCTCCTGTCGAATCAATATTGAAATTTAATCTTAAAGAGACCGGCACAGTCGTAACCTGTTCTTGTGACGAGGATCCTTCAGGATAGAGGAGTTGATCCTCTCTGGAGGAGTGGTCTTGAAGAAAAATTCATATTGTCGGTTTTTCATTTTTGCGTCCATTGTATTTTATTGTTTTAATTTGACGTAAACATGAATTTTAAGTTACTTCATTGGATATTGTACTGATTAAATTTAAATAAAATATTCAAAGAAAAATATTCACTAAATATTTGTACTTATATTGATATTACATTTTAGAAAGTTTAAATAAAGTGTAAGTACAACTTTCAACAAAATGTATATAGCACTTAAAATAATGAAAATATATAGCCTATGAGATTTTTAATCCTGTCATTTTACAAAATACAACTATCAACTAAATGAATATATGGCTTAAAATAATGAAAATATATATGAGTTTTTTAGTCCTTACAACTGCCAAAAAATAACATAATTCACCCATATTATAAAATATTTTAACATCTGTGTAGATTTATTTTTGTATTATATTTATGTTTAACTCACTTTCGAGAAGTTTTGAAAAAAATAATTGAATTTCAGTATAATCAATAAGAAATTCAAAATATGTAGTTTATCATTTTGAAAAAGAAATGTTAAACGGAAATATCTTAAATTTTTCCATAATTTTAATTTGTTAACTAACTTATTTTCTCTACATTTGGTAACATTCCTGTGAAAGTGTCGTTTTTGCAAACACATCCCAGATGACGTAAGGTATTCTAACCTATGATTAACAGTACGCCAGCTTGAAACGGGGAAAAGAGAAACGGTTAAGCCGGAGACTAAAGGAATGTACATGTTACATTGTGTCGATAGTAATTTGAGAGAAATAGTTGATCTTAAAAATCCAGACACGACAACCTCTTTCGTTCTAAAGTCCAAGATAAGCCTAAAAAGTAACGTAACCTAACTTAAAACTAACTTGTTAATATTATTTTAAACTTGATAATTGGCGAATATTTTGAAGAAAAAAAAGTAGGCCTACTTGTCCAACAATACGAAGAACACAGTTGCATAAATTAGAATAAATTTAATAATATTGTTTAGTGTATTTAACCTAACTTTGTTTTTAGACACGTAGTTTTATCAAGAGAAAAGGAAAAATCATTCATTTCGTGGTGAGTTATTTATAGAAACAGGCTAATAATCTTCAAAAATAAAATAAAATTGTAGATTTATAAAAAGTTTATTACAATAAAAAATAAAGTAAATAAGAATATCGATATACAAATAATTATAAAAATGTGTGTGAGGAAGAGTTATTTACAAATTGACTACTTTTAAAATAAAACGTTATGAGAGATTCTACGACTAGAGCGAACCATATAAACACAATGTTTTCTTAGCTTTACAAGGTCATTACCTATATTTAAAATGTCTAAATGTTAAACCTGTATCTTCTGAGATTTTGAAAACCGATTGTGCTTTTATGAACTGGTCGTGAGATTACGGCATTAGAAGAAACAACTTTATTCTGAGTATAGGCCGTCTTGTTCCTTATTAGTAACGCGAAACAGGTGTAACATTAAATTACAGCTGATTTAATATACTGCATTATACTAACTCCTTTGGTTATCAGATGGTTTGATTGGTAGCTATGAGACCTTGACACGAAGTTACCCAATCTGAACAGCCTTGCTTGGGAATCACGTGGGGCTATCGCTTATTTAATTATTCTTGATAGATACATTTATTCAAGCTTAATAGATTCAGTGTAAATGAACGGAAACATGACAAATTCCTGTGTTTGGGTGGTCATCAGGTAAACACAAGCAAAAACTTGTTTTTATTTATTTTACTCAAATAAATTTACTTGATACAATCAGGAAGTTGCAATTCCTGTTTTGAATATAGGAAGTTGCTTTCAGCTTATTTCCCTTTTTGGGAATTATCTTTTAGAGCGATTTGACCTATGCAACAGAACCGTAGAACAAGATTTTAGGAGGATTTATTCCTGTTCGCAGGCGCGCACACGCAAACAATATACATTATGGATTTACAATTGTACAATTATTGGTTTCGGTTAAATACATCCAAATAAAGCAAAAATATAGAAATAATTTACCCTAATATAATTAATTTTCCGTCTGATTATAATAATTTATGAAGAAAAATCAAAATTAATTGGACCGGAATATCTACACAAATGAGTAGATTGCGCATTATATGTTAGAGATAAGGTTGTACATAATAAGGAGTGCCATGGAGATAATTATGTTGTTAGCAATGAAATAAGTGATTTCGTAGAAAATAGGATTTACTTAATTAAATTAGTTTGCAGTTTCCTGTATGTACACGATACTTCTACATGATTGAACAATCTACGTATTTTTCACCACTTCTTAAACCTTTATTCTGGAACAACAAATACAACATTGTAGATAGGAAAATACTCCAAAAGAAGCGTTACAATACGTCAAAACAAGCATTACATCACAATAAAATAGTTTATTAACAAAACAATTTATATTCAATCAAATATAAAATTGTAAGATCAAAATTCTAATTTGAAATTAAGGAAGAAATCAACCTCAAGATCAAAATTCTTTTTAACAATTTAGAAAAGAAGCATTTCTAAGACCAATATTCTAATTAAAAAATTACGAAAAATGCATATGTAAGATAAAAATTATATTTCAAAATAATTACTATCTATATTATTACTATATTGGCCATCCGTAAGACCAATTACTATTGACTATTTAGAAAAGAAGTATACTAACACCAATATTCTAATTGAGAATTTAGGAGAGAAATATCCGTAAGGCCAAAATTCCTAATGACAATTAAGAACTCAATCATTCGTAAGACCAAAATTCTAATTAGAAATTCAGATGAAAAGCATTTGTTAGAGCAAAATTCTAATTGTTAATTTAGGAGGATTGTATCCATTACACTAAATTCCAATTGACAATTTAGAAGGAAGGCATTCAAGATTTTACTAATCTATTCCTCAAAAGGTTGCTCTATTATATTTTCACTATTGTCTTCCACAAAATGCCGGTTTCAGAGTTATTAGTTAAAAGAATAAAAGTAACCATTTTCACTGTTGTAATCTTTGAAATATATTCAAACTAAACTATAACCTATAAGCTATCGACTCAAATTATAAGCTGTTAATCAAACTGTGGATAACTATATGAGTTCAACCCAAAACAATATGTCTATAAAAGCAAGTAATTAACGGTTCTGGAGTAATATGGCAAAAATCAGATATTTTAGTTTTGGAGTTAGTTACCTCCAAATTTTGATAACTGCCTTCAGATACCAAACTTCAATAGAATTGGCTCTGTAACTAATTATAAATACGCCTTACAATAAAGTACATTTTCAAACCACGATTTGTGCTCAGGACCTCTAAATTCATACATTATTTTACCCTTTACATAACTTTCTCTATATTATATTAGAAAGCAATACAAAAATCAATTTACTTTAAGCATCTATTTACCTTCTATTTATGTATTTAGAAAAAAATAGTGCGATAATTAAATCAATTTAACATATAAATTTAATCAAAAAATTAATGCATTTGTTTTTTTCTGATACACTTCAGTTTTACAACACATTTGCATTAATTTTTGATATTATGTAAATGAAAACAGCTGAAATGTATATTTTCTAGTATTATTTCAAATATTAAAGTAATAAAATTACTCTTTAATAAACTGAATTAATTATTTGTTTCCGTAGGTCTGGAACTAAACTACAAAAGTTATATCAAGACATTGGCACGCTTTATTTCTTCAACAGTATGATTGTGATGAAATAACATCTTGACCTTATATTGTTAAATGCCTTATCATCTCAATAAAGGTAAGAAAAGTATAACTAACTAGTTATAGTTCGTGACAATATGTTATACAATATTCAAAATTAATAATTCTGAAATAATACAATAGCAGTATTTCATTCAGCAATCCTGAACAGAAAGCCTTATAAATTCTGCACTGCAAATACCAACAGGTCACCGTAATTGGACTGACATATTGGACATGTCGGCCTATTGCACGAAGGTTCAATGACGTCAATATAAAATCTAATGCTATTCGAGTGTACTGGAGTTTCTAATTTATCTATTTTTCCCCAGTTTATTGAGAAAAACTTACTTAAGGTGTAAACACTCAGCTACCAAGAATCAGTCTCGTTAGACGCGGGAATTTCGAAATACAGCTGAAGATGGTTGTGGTATTTTATAAAACTTCAGTTTCAATTGATATATAGGCCGTACGTAAATATTCTATAGCTCTTTCTTTTCTTTGGTAATATAATTTGTTTTCTGGGTTCTACTCTAAACATGTAAGATTAAAGTGTAATTTCATTTTTTACCAACCCTGAATAATTTGTTATCACAAAAATGTAAATTTGGTATCATTACAAATAGAAAAAAAGGTTTAAATATATTATAAAATACATAATATATACTCAATCGTTTTTTATTTTCTAAGCTTATCTACAACGAAACAATGAGAGAAAAATACTATGACCATTTTGACACTGTTTTAAATCATTTATTGACGAAAGAACCTATTTAAGTTATATTAAAAAGAAACTTAACTTATGTGTTAAATAAGAAAATCTGTCAAAAATTGAGCACCAGAAGTGTAAATTATTGTAGGTGTCATGTGCTAATTTGAAGTTCTTTGAACCCAACTACGACCAGTCGCTATTTTATTTAACTTTTAAAAAAGATTTCATGATCCTAATAAAGAACTTAAATAAAAAAATTCTTTTTTACTTTCTTATTTTTTAAGAGATAAATCTCTCAAGTTTTATGCAAAAATATCTATTTTGAGGGTCCCAGATTCCCAACAAGTGTTTATTTACGGTAATAACTTCTGTTTGAGCACAGAGATGTAAAGTAACTCATTTGATAGATTTTACACATTTTTTGATATATCAACATATTTTGGACAAGGATATTATTATCTCTCAATAATAAAAAAAGGAATATTTACTTTAATACCAAAACTCTAAATTTTATTTCTTTTAATACACTTAAACGATTTTACTAAATAATACCTCCTAAGAAACGAAATGAGTTATTTAGCAAAAAGTGTAAATGGGCTACTTAAAGGACATATATTTCAAAAATGTGATAAACCGTGATTTATGAAGGATTATGATCACACATATTTACTAAATTACATGTAAAAATTAAATTAATATTCAGGAGCAAATTTTAAAATACCAAATTAACCCAATTTAGTCGATCCATTTGAGTTTTATTCAAATTAGTTAATAATTTCTATTTTGGTTGGCACATTGTTTACTCACAAAACAAAAAATTGATTTGAAATAGACTCCATATTAATGAAGTACGGTATTTCATATTCTAGGATGGTTCATTTTTATTTTTTGACAGATATATCTTCCTAACAAAAATGGGAGGGGGTAGTAACGCTTTTTGTTTATTTAGGGTTTTGAGTGTGGAATTGAGCAAATGTTTTGAGATTTTCAATTTAATCGTGAGCTGTAAGCATAAAGCTCTTTGGTTTAAACAATTGGTTCGAAAGTTTCAGCCTATTTTATATCATTTTTAAAAAAGGGAATTTCATTACTTTAAAAATAGTTTGGTGAAAAAGAAATTGCTAAACATATTATATACTTATAACTGTTATTACTATTGTATTTATTAAATTAATAATAATATGTATTTCTTTAAAAAAAGAAAAAAAAAAGGATTTTAAAAAGCATCTACATCACCTCTATTTCAACAACTTAATAAGTCGCTTGAAAATATTATTAGTTGAACAATTTTCCTACATCAAACAATGTAAATAAATAATTGAAAAAGTAAACTAGAGTGTTAAAAAATAAAATTTCATTAATATTTACAAAATTCTTTCTAGTCGTTGCCATATTATTCGTCCTGCAAGACATTAAAACAGGCTGTTGCTTTACTCCATTTATACATGTGTTATTTTAATTCATCATACTTGAGCTACTTCTTGAAATAATAAAAAATAATCAGAACGACTGAAACGTGAATAGGTTCTTGTTGCAATAGTAGAAGAATAAATACAGAAACAAAGAATGCGGAATGAAAGCAACAATTACGTGGGAGGTGTCCTTGAAGAAAAGCTTGAATGTTAAAGATGCATTTAAAAGTAGGAAAATATAGATAGTCATTGCTTTACTTAAGTGTCATTCGTATTCCAACAACATAGTGATACTGAGTAAAACAAACTAAGAAACAGTAATGAACAAGTTGATGGTGTCATTATGGTACTTACTCAGCCCAATCATAGAAGCAGTTATTCCTAAATTTAATGTCCAAATATCGAACCCTTAGGGTACGAACAGAACAAGTGTGTCGCGATGGATGCCACTAGTTAAGTCGCAGTCGATGTCGACATCCATGTAAAACAAACACATTGTAGTGAATGGAAGAGAACAAAGCAGGTAAGTCGCGGTGGAGGTTTAGCGCGATTCCATCCAAGGAGGTTTGCATCGATGCTTTTGAAAATCAAATGAGTTTGTTTTTACATGGATGCTTACTGCGCGGTCTACAAGGATGCATCTCTGTGATTGGTGCGTTCAAGGCCAAGTTGCCATACCACTCCACAGAAGCTCGCATAGAACACATCTGGCGTCTCTGCGTTAGGGTACTCTAGTTGCTTTCCATAATCTCTTTTGCGTAATAAGTTCATTTTTGAATTTCAAGTGCTAAATATGAAGGAAGATCTGATAGCAATAGTGCAGCTCACTCCCGTATTGTGGGTAAATTACCTATCAGCCACCACTTGGTGACAGCTGACATTTCATCACTATCATCACTTGACTCACACAACATCGCAAATGCACAATCTTTTTGTCATTCAAATTTCATCATACTACTCCACTTAACAGTGGTCCTAGCTTGACTAAGCAGTGCAGGTAACTTCCTTGCTATGTGCTGTCGACATCGACAGCGACTTAACTAGTAGCATCCACCACGACCTCCACCTCCACCGCGACCCACTTGTTCTGTTCGTACCCTTAGCCTGTGTAGGAAATGTTAAATTGTATTGATAGATTAACGTGACTTGCCCAGTAGGGTAAGTTTGTTTCATAGGTATTCTGAACTTCGTAAATCTGTATATCACTAATTTCATGAGGTTGGTTCGGGCATCGTACATGTGAATGTAATAAAAAGTAGCACTCACTTTTCTCGTGGTAGTATTTCGACCCTAGCGAGTGTCAGGAAAAAATGGCGTTCACTCACATAGGTGACTCGTTCCTGCCGGATATCATAACTATACGAATATCACATTTTCTTTGTCAAGTATGGAAACTATAATCTTGGTAATAACTTCGCTATTTGTCATCTAAGAAATTTGGTTGCGGTTGATATCATTACCTACAGAATTGAAATTTGTGTATTTTTATCTAATTTCGTCTTAACACCAACATCCTTCGTCTCTCTACCTGTTGGTCCTTAATTATAGATGACGTAGAAGAAGAAGCAGTAGTATTTGTTCTAAAGTATATAAATAAAACAATAAGGACCGACAGGTTTTTCCATTTTCTTGACCAAAATTTTGAGGAATAAAGAGGTTAAATAACGATCAGTATGGTAAATATTTCTGCCTTTTTGACATTTACAATTCGTCTTAAGTTCAATAGTGTTCTGCATGAGTACAGAATAGTCCTCCTATAGCACTGTTCATGTTCCTTTTTTAAACTTCTGAACTGTATCGCGCTTACGTACAGAAAATGACTGACGGACGGTCAGTCGAAAATCACTTTTTCGGTTTGATTAGGTCATGAAAGTTAAGATTAGTTAAGAAACGGAAGTCAAAATATGAGACGTTTTCCAAACTTACTTTATACTGGGTTTGTAAATTGTCATACAAAAGCAGGAAGACTTCATTCGTAATCATACTACATTCAATTATTTAACGATTAAAACTTGAAATTGATCGACTTCTCTCTTCTTAATCTTACATTGGTCAAATTTTGAAATTAATGTAGAGGAGAAATACTGCACATTGTTTACAAGGTTATATATGTAGAAGGAAACAAATGTACAAATAATACAGATAAAAAAGTAGTTTACCTGATGGTTCTATTTGAAAATACTACCACATAACTGTGACATATTTGTCGACACTAGGACAGTTATAGTTAAAATACTAGTCTCATTTGTTTAAATCAAAAAGAGATACAGTAAAAACATATTTGTGAATTATTTCTTTTGAATGGCTGTAGCATAATAAATGAATGAGCCTTAGCATATTTCACTAGTGACATTATATTACCTTTCATTTACAACCATATTTTTGAAGTTATAATGAATTATATAAAGGGTTGGAACAAGGAATATATTTTAGGACAGTGGGACTTTTAGTCTGAAATGGGTAATTTTCACTTTTTGACTGATTACTCCCGAAAAAGGTTTTATAATTTTGTTTTTAAAAGATATATTTTGGAAACAATTGTTATATATATATATTAAAATCGATTTTTAAAAACAATATTATATAGGTTGGTATTTATTATGTCCGATTTAAAGTATAATTGGTATTTCGTTTTGTGTATAATTACCTATATTACAGTTTGTTTCGTTTTTGTGTACAGTTTTTGTTGAAACATTGATAATACTTTCCCATGTGATTCCGAAATATTAATTTCAATACTACTTCTCCTGTATTCTAAATAATTCAAGTATTCAAACTTTTTTAATATCATTTTAAGGAGAAAAACAAGGGTAAAACTGTTATTCTCCCACGTTTATTGTAGTAATTGTTTAAAAATCATCTTGATGTTTGATTGAATGCACATAAAGCATATCAATTTCACCGTCTAATTACAAAGCTAACTATAAAAACAAATTCAGTCTAATCATCATTACATATACATCCATAGCGCACAGCCCACTACCGAGAGTCTGTCTGGGCCTCTTCCGACTGCCTCCGGCATTTGACTCTGTCCTGCCGTACAAAGGTCCAATTTTACATCCCAAGGATATTTCTTGTCCAATTTCACTCCATCCAGTCAACTTGTGTTCAGCTTACTGACTCTCCTCCTCCCATAAAGTTTTTTTTGTTTGTTATTTTTTAATTGTCCGTTCATGCGACGTGGCCAGCTATAATCAAACTAATTAAAAAAATATATATGGTGAGGTATCTAATAAAAATAGAATTTATTCTGATATATGTTTATTTGACACAAAAATTAACATATTTACTCTAGGCCAAATTAAAAGTAACAGACATTATTGCCCCCCCCCCCCTACTTGACAACATGAATACGGCATTCCTCTACAAATCTGAAAAATAATTGATTTAAAATTTAATTGCAGTGCGAAATCATATATCATAGTTTTTTTACAACGAATACAACTTAATTTAACCACACAATGAGAAATGAGTAGCGTTCAAGTTTCAAAAGATGTGAGACAAACAATTCAATAGCCATTCAAAAATGGATTGCATATTCATTGTTTTCTCTTTATTTGGGTCTGTAGGTAAAATCAAAGACAATTTACAATTTTACATAACTGTCTGTCGTCTGTATGTAAGTCGTAACCAGTTTACACAGACAAGACGATAAATCCTATATATTTCAAACTTTGCAATTATATTTTTTGTATTGTCCCAGATATAGAAAAAATATAGCGTTAACAACAAAAATATGACTTCGGAAGGGGCAAAAACTATCGTGATGATATGTTTTTAAATATTAACTGTGCTTTACCAGATATATTTAGAAGTTTTCTGATTACAAATATGTATGTTTATTTGATAAAGTAATTAATAAAAGGGCAGTCAAAGAGTAAATTACACTAGACTATAAAAAAACAAAGTTTTTTAAGAAATTTGTTTATTTATTCTAAAAATAAAAATAAAACTCTACTTTTCTACATAATCGCTATAAATCGATACAGACATTTATCATATCGAATCACAAGTTTTTCAACTCCTTCATTAAAAAAATTCCGTCCAACTCGGACAACCGTTCTCTCAAGTATGTAGTATGTATGAGTATTATGAGTATGTACAGTAGGAATGGTTGTTTAATATATGTCCACAGATTATTTGAAACATTGATACTCTCCCAAGTGTTTTGGAAGTTTACTTCAACGCAAGTACGATTTCTTGTTCTATAATAAGTAATAATTCTAGTCTAAATATGACTTAATCCATAATTAACTCTAACATTAAAAATAAAACTTTTCCATAACTTCTATTCCCCTTTCGTTTTATAAGGAAAATTATTTTGAAATCATCTCTGTGTTTGATTGAGTGCAAATAAAGCATACCACTTGTAGTTTCCTGACTACGTAAAACACATTCTCATTATATTGCTTAAATTTCATTTAAGAACATCCCTATCTTTTTGCTTGACTTTAAGTTTTGTTCTATTTCTACCTATAAAAACATTATTTTAACATGACAGTTAAATCTGCTAGCTACAGTGCTGAGAGAGTTATTCTATATTTCAATCTGTGAGATACATACTTAATTAAGCGTTCCATGCACGGTCGAATCTTTATTTGTTTTCATTATTAGTTTCTGTGTTATTTCCATTTTCTTTTTAATTATGCAAGTTATCCAGAATCAATAAAATCGATTTAATTTTAAAATTGGTATTTTAGCTCAGTAACAGTAATTGCTCTATTGGGCTCGATTCCTGTATAAATCAGAATTAATTGTGATTTATTAAAATGTTTACTATTGTTTAATTTTAAGTTGGTTTTTTTCCCTTTTTTCTATACAGAAAAAACGTACAGAAAAAATTACGTACGTGCTTCAAATTTATTCATTTTAACTAAAAACTAAACTAAAATTATAAACAAATACATTTGGAAATACTCGATGATTCGTAGACTCAAGACTGAACATCAAAACTCAAGATCCATCTCTGCGGATATGAATATATACCTATAGACACACCTTGTTCGTGTTGGAACGAAATCCAATTTAATTATTTGCAAATTCATGAGTTGGCCATTTCTATTTTCTATAAACGGAGAATAAAATACACTTGTATAGCAAACAACACGTATCTAGGTCAAATATCGTTGCCAAAATGTCTACAGATAACCATAATTATGAGTGAAGAAACGTGATCTAAGAATGATAACCCCTTAAGGTCTTTCTAATTCGACATTTTACAACAATATTTTTGTTTCAACAATTGCATTCATTATAAGTAGTGTTAACTTGAATTTAAAATTTATTCTAAATTATTTCGACTACAGTAAATCAATCAACTTTCTAAGAGACTTTAATAGGAGAAAATTCGTTTGCAGTTGTTATCTTGCACTAAACCTTTCCACTATGATCCTCTAAAATTTCAAGTCTTCTGCTGCAAAAAATTAATCCCAGAATTTCCAAGAAGGGAAGACGTGAAGAATCGATCTTATTTACTCTCGTTAACAACAAAAAAAAAACCAAAACTATATGTACTTACCCAGTCTATCACATCTAAAACAAAGCTGATCTAAATGCAATATACAAAACCTAATTTCTTGGACCTTTTAGGAAATGTTAATTGTATTGGTAGTCTGGGCTAAATTTTTTCAAGCAGTTGTTACACAAGTTTTCTGAACCTCGTAATTGTTTATTACTAGTTTATTGGGGTCGGCTAGATGTGTACATATCGCTCGTGTTACTATCAAGGCCCTGCAGGTCTCCAAAATATATATGTGAAAGGGCCTTCTCTCGCTCCACAGTGTCTTTCATATTTTTTTAGAAGACCAGGCTTCGAAATTTCATTTTTGGTAAATAACTTCAATATTTGTCATCATAAAGAGATGAGGTTGATACCATGCAAAATTGAAATCTTCAAATATCTATCTATTTTAGTGTATTATAGGTTCAATATACGTGATATAAACAGACAACAATTTAAAATGGCCGTCATTTTGAAATTTGAAATTTAATTTTTCTATATTTCAATACGGTACTTTATGGACACACTTTAGTTTCATTGCGAAATTTAATGTTCTAATTTTTGTCTCAACGACGACGTACGTACGCCATTTCGAAATTTACATTTTCTATTTCTTTAGGTCGTGAAACGTGAAAATCAGTCAAAAATTGAAATTATCAAATTTACCCTTTAGTTCGTGTAATAAAACACAGTTTTATTAACATATACATTCGTTTATTTACTCATTACACTATTTACTTTTTACTACATAGCCCATTCTTTGAATAAGTAATTTATTTAATTATTCATATTTTTATGTAAATATCCACTCATTCCTTCGTTTAATTCATTATTCAATTATTCCCTCATTAAGTCACTTATCTATTCATTCATTCTTTCACTCTTTCATTTATTCCTTATAACTAATTACTTATACTTTCAATCAATCCTGTATTTAAAAAATAAATAAATCAATAACAAGAGCTTAATCACTAAACACCTGCAAGTATTTTTGGTGTGATAGTTTTATATTCTTACATGTAGTTGGCGCTAATGGTAACTTATGTATTACTTGTTTTTGTCTTGATTGGATTTTACAACAAAGTTAAAATATTTTTGTCAAGAATCACCTGTTGCCAAAACAGTATAATTGTTAATGTCATTTCTTTAAAAAAGATATTTTGTAATACAATTAGTTTTAAAGTTGATGATAAAACACTTTAAAACATTTTAAAAACATAAAATTCAAAGACAAACTGTTCGGAACACCTAAATAAACTGTAACGACATATGTACCATCTTCCACTTCACGCGGTGCGAGGTGCTTCAGATAGCGTTTAGAGTAGATTTTAAGATATCCGACACCAATTAATTCTAAGATTGATTCCATATTTTGTTTACATTTTGTATGTGATAACACCCGAACTTGGAACATACGTTTTGTATAGATTCTTAGGTTATATATTTTAGTAATATTCTATAAAAATGGAAAGAGCTAATTTGAATAAATACAAGTTTGGTGTTTTGGTTTTACATCAGATGTACACTAAAATTGAAAAACTTTTACAGTACAATCAAAAGTTACTTTCGTACTCAATTTGAAGAAAATCATCGGTCCAACGATTTGGTTAATGATATTAACCAACGATGAATAATACAGACGATTCATTTTTTTCTTTTTTGGAATCAAGGAATCTCAAACAAAATATCCGTAAAAAAGTGAACACCCTCTTTATGATGATCAAAAAATCCATACCATATTTTCAGTTATCATTGAACATTTATTACGTAAACAAATTACACAAAACTACAACAAATCTGTTGACAAACTCCGTGAGATTAAAAATAGCTGACAGATATTAGTGTTAGAGTTGTTATTATACTATGTGTTATGTATCTGTTTCTTAACTTTTATACTAGTGGTTAGATTGCAGCCATCCAGTGCGCACTTGAACCGAGTGAAATCCTACTAAAAACCTACTGCATTACAAATTAGTTGATTGCTACACAAAAATAACCTTTCGGATTGAGTATTGGTGTTTGAAACGTTCCAACCAAACATCATTCTCCTGTATCATTCTTCTCAAAAAATTGTGGAGATTTGGTAAAATGGTATGCGCCTAGAGCTTATTCATGATGTTTGAAATCGTCAATTACGTCTAAAGAAATCGCTGCAGCAATTAAATTAAATCACTGACAAATCTCATGAGATGTGCTAAAGAGTTGCTGATAAATCAAATTACAAAATAAAGCCATTGACCAGACTAGAAGAGCCAGAGAAATAGAAATAAAGGATAAATAAAGCAAAAGTTTAAAGTTTCAAATATTTTAATAGTATGAATGAGCTACAATTGTTTTGCCTTGCAGCATCTACAGGCAACCTAGATGTTTGTTGCCCGTAGATGCCGCAAGGCGAAACAATTGTAGCTCATTCATACTATTAAAATATTTGAAACTTTAAGCTTTTGCTTTATTTATCCTTGAATATGGAGTTTCAACAAGAAATATCTGCTATTACATTAAAGTTAAATAGAAATAAGTTCGGTACTGCTAATTGTTCCATGCTCATCAAATGTTAAGGTGATTCTTTTCACCACATCTTTTAAATACACGATGCGTGGCTTTACTTGTCTGGATGTGTAAATTTACAAAACTCTAGGTACAGGATTATTGTTTAGTGCTTCATATCCACCATAGTAATTGTTGGAGGGATTTTCTTTTATGAAAAAGGTGAGGTTTATGGATGAATTTTCATGGAATTTGTGGAAAACAAGATGACAATGTAATGATGCAAGGCAGTATGATGTCTGTCTTGCTCATTCTACCAGTAAGATGGTGAAATTTGTCATAAATCCGACATCAATGACTAGTTTAGAAACCGCATTAATTCAGATGATTTTTGGCCTTCCAGATAGCCCAACCTCAACTCTCAATTTTTATGTTGTGTTTTTTCATAGACAGGGTGGGCTGATTGTTCATGAGCACTTGCAGGTCTTCGATAAATCTACAATATTGACGTAAACACACTTCTCATAAGATCTGAAAAAATGATGTGACGGGTGAAGTTATGTTTGAATGCAGGAGGACGATACTTCAAATATTTACTGTAAATGAGTTATATCGATTTTCCTTAAGCTGCTCTATATAACTACAGTACTTATGTTTTATGAAACTTCTGAGTCAAATGAATGTTTACTATCCAACAAATATAATTCAGATTTTTACATGTACCACCAGTATGAAAGTAAGTAAACAAATAGCACACATCAACACATTAACTGTAGCAATGACTTTTATAATCAGCTGTTTGGAATACCTTCTAGTTTTTCTATAGATTTGATCCAATTTGATCTAATTCGCGTGCTTAATAAACGTTAATTGTGTAATTAAAACGTTAAAGGTGTTCTTGGATAATACTGTACTCCGTATAAATGTGAAAGTATAATTGGTAAAAAAATACACATCTTTACAGAAACTTAAATTTCTTAACTGCGTACAGATTTTAATTTATTAATAAAGTAAATCAGTTTTATTAGAACTCCTAATTTGTATAAATACACAAAATATTTGTAAAAAATATAAAGTTAAAATCAAAACTAAATTTATTAAATTTGTTTTAAAGATCCTGTTTTTATGAAACATAATATAGTTACGTATTTTGAGTTCAAAATTGACTTTAATCTACCTGTTCATAGAATATTTAAAACATTAAAAATTCTAAACTTTCTTTATGACCAATTTTCATGAAACGTTTTGTTTCATTATTTTTAAATAAAGAAGGCCACAATAACTATTAAATTGTAACGTGTTGTAATTACATTTTAGTAAAGTATATTTAAAAAAAATAATAAATTGTTATTACACAATACATATTTGACAACTGCTGTACCTAGAACTGCGGTTACAAATGGCGCTCAAACAAACACGTGTAACTGCAACACCTAATAATTATAATTACCTAACAACAATGGTTAATTTAAAACAAAATGAATTGGAATTACGTAATTAGTTTTTTTTTTAAATCTATTGCGTACCAAGTATACCGCAAGTAGAGCAGTCTATCTTGACGATTATATCTGTAAACGCGAGCAGTACTAAAATAACACGTTTACCACAAGTAGACAATGCAATCACAGCCTCGTATAATTACAGTGGTTCCTCGACAGCCGCCAAAGTTTCACCCCGGACATGTTGTTCAGAATGGTTTTAATTGAATCGCCTCTGGTTCATAGAAAAGTTAATAATCACTAAAACTAAACATTAACCTATTTTGCAAGTCATTTAATTTGATTCCGACTTATGTTGTGAACAGCACGTATTGTTGCGGAGGGTGGGCAGATTGGCTCGCTGGTTGTGCAGCCTCGTCATTCAACGCTATTTTATAACGCGATGACACGAAAATGACACGCTGCTACCTCATTGTATTCGGGAATTGTACTGATAATTAGGCAAGAGGATATTTTGATACAACTCAGCAATTTATTTCTGATTGTAAAATCATTTCGTTTTGAGGCTGGTGTTCGTAACTCGAAAAGATTCTGGCAATGGTTGTCAGTGGTTTGTTATTGATCGTTGAAATTATACGCTTCTATTGTTATAGGAATGTCATACCAATAGAAAATATAACAGTTGGTGTCCTGGAATTATACTTTCTCCAGAATATTTGAACATGATGTTGAAGACGCTGTAATCGACAATAAGGTCATAAACATTATACTGATTGGCTGTAAATTAAACAAAGTTATTTGTACAAAATATAATTCATTTAATCAAATCAAAACATAACCAAACAACTAAAGAAAAAAATATGTATCCTCTTAAGTTATTGATAATGATGGATTTATAAAGTAATACACGATCTATCCTAGACTATAAATCAATTACCGTTTTTAAGTAATAAGCTTAGAGCAAATGAAAAACAACAACACAGCCTTCAACTCCAACATAAGAAAGATATCCATCTAGGTTTAAAGTTAGAGCAATCATGACTTCAAACGTGACCAGAAAAACCACCAGCAACAGGACATATATTCTTGAAAAGAATTATCCGCCGAACTAATACAATCTAAATCGTACAAGGTCACTACAATCAACATAACAATCGATAGCTTTACAGGAGTACTGTATAATCCACATCAATACTCCAGGATTATCGATTCATTATCTACTCTTCAGATCGCATTAGAAATAAACATCGATAAAATGAACACAAGAGAGGAACACATAAAGCTTAAACTGTGCATTGTAATGTTTTTATGGGCAAATCTCTGAAGCACAATGGTAGGTGTGTAACGTTGCACTTGTGTTAGGCCCAACAAGTCAGGATTTGATTTTAACTGCTGACATAAACACAGATTATAAACAACGGTAGAGAAATGCACCCGTTTAGAATTTCTCAAGGTGGTGCAAATCTTAAATATATGCGGTTTAATCTAGTATTTTATATTCATCTTTTATAGGGCGACCACATTAATCTTCGGGTGTACAATTCACATAACCGACACACCTTCCAAAGTCATTACGCAACTTAGCATTTTTATGAACCTTAAGAGTTTTATATTGTTGACGAAAAACAAATGCGGCTTTTTATAGCTGGAAGGACCGTGCCCCGTTGGGTCGGGTTTACGACTTTCCAAATATCATAATAGACTTCACCTAAGTGTCGATAAATTGGGCGAGTGGGTGTAGTGATTTGGTGCACGGCTGGAGACGTCCCAGGCCGCAGGCTTCGCGTTCGATAAACTATGAAAGTTGCCAACGCGATGTTCTCCTGGCGTGCAGAGTCTCAGGTGTTAAACCAGTTCACACAGGTTCATTGTCACTTTGCTAAATATGGTAGGTTCATTTGTAAATAGGTGATATGGTTTCTCAAATTAGAATAAGATTATATAACACCTCGCTATTTCTGATGCAAATAAATTACCCTCTTGACCTCTTTGGTTATCGTGACATATGCAACCACTCGAGTATGTAACATTTGATATTGCAAGTAGCAAATCTATTCAAAAGTTTCTTTTGATATTAATAACCTAGATACTAAATATGTTTAATCTTTTTATAGTTCAAAATTATAGGTTAAAATAAATACTTTTTTTCCTTAAGCTTTATATTATTAGCTTTTTTAAAAGAACAATTCATTTTATATTGTAACAGTGCCGAATTTCCAAACTTATAAGGTTATACATACATAACTTGAAAATCATCCAATTAAACATATTCATTAACACCAACCAAAAACAATAAAACATTTCATCAAGACACCACATTAGATATAAATATCATTACTATTTTGTATCTCCATATATAATATTATTTCTGCAACATGAACAGTGATCAAATTCTCATTTTATGGCACGAGTTCAAAACAAAATTTAAGGAAGAGAAAGAAATCTCTACAATGAAGAAGAAAAGAGTTTTTGGAACATTTTTTCAATACATCCAAACAAGTAGCTTCATTTTTAGATCCAAGAAGAATATTCAGTGTTTTATAATAAAGTCTAGTGGTAAAAAAAAGCTAAGTAGCTTATTAGGGCCTATGTAAAATATGCTAGCTTAGAACCACTGGAGAGTGTGACATATAAGTCATTATTTATCCCTCCAGGAATTGATTCAACATTTTAAATTCACCTTTCACACCAAATTCATCCAAATTATATTGAGCCAAAATTAACCAAAGAAAATTACAACTCTGTCAAAATTCATTAAATGTCAACAACCTTTTATTAGTTTTTAAATATCAAATATCCTATTTTTAATATAAGTTTTTACAGTTTTAAGCCCTATTTATTTTGTCTTCACCCAAATGTGTTGTAAAATAGTCAAGGTAAGAAGTCGAACTTTTTAATCCCGAGAGTAATTATTTTGAATCTCTTGTAATTTAATAATTAAAAATAAATCAATAATTCTAAATAAATAATCTTGTTAAAACACATGCATTCAACACACACACACACACACACACACACACACACACACACTCACATATATATGACAGAGTGTTGATTAAACACTTTAAAGCAGATTTCAGTCTAATATTTCGTTTCAATCTGTGTTTAAAAGCAACATTTTAAATATTTATTATTAACAAAATAAAATCTTAATTAGTGACTCTATTTTAATACAGTAACATATTTTTAATCGTAATGTTAATGTTTTGGTAAATGATTTATAGATTTTTATTATTTCCATTATAGTTTATAGAGATTCTTTTTATCATTTCGAACATGCATCTAAATAATTTTAGAATTATATTATTTTCATTATGGTACAGTATATATATACACGGTATTTTTATCATATTGAATTCGCATTTACCCCAAACATAATATATAAAATAAATTAATAAAGTATTCAAATATAACTTTAGTAATTATATAGAGCAAAAATAAACTAATTTTAAATAGATTCCGTTGGGAAGCCTATACTAGTTATAAGCCAATATATAATAACTTATTTATTCGTTTTATTTAAGCAAATTTAACGTAAATATATAAATTATTACTAACAGCACTACATTAACGTAACATTTCTGAGTTATTTATTATTATACTACTGAAATTTTATATTGTTACGACGCCTTTTGTACTAATCAGTAACAAAGATCTCAAGAATACAAGTGTAATTAATATTTTAATTTTAATCTAAGAGTAAACTTAATTTTTTATCTTTTCCTTATTTTTGTTCTCTCAGCAGTAAAAATGTATAGCTTTAGATATTTCCAATGAATACATACATAATCTTCTGTAAGTATTAGACATTGTTAAATATATAATATAACTAGTGCAAGAAGTGTTTTAGGAAATATAAGATTATAACTCGTTACGAAATTAAGAAGAAGAAAGTTATTGTGTAAAATTCCCTGTTTTTAGTTTGGACGAAGACAACATAGAACAAGTTTTGAACGTCTAGCAATTTATCTTGCTAATCACCAGACACGCGCGCCTGCGTGTATTGGTCTCGATCTGCGTGCGTGTTTTCCAAACCGTGGACTAGTTCAGAATGACACTTAAGGTAGAACAACCTTTATGGTTGCCGATTCTGGTTTGTCCAGCATAGATCAGATTCTCACCACGACCCTGCCCCAGGGGTCCTCCTCCTCGTGATATGTATTGAGGCGGCAACCTTTGTCTTAAATCAAGTATATCAATGTAAGCCTAGGCTGTCAGACTACGAGAAATTGAATTAGTAAAACAGACAACGTAAACTGCAAAGGAAGTTGCCATACTGTTTGTTCTTTTAAACATTCGAGTCGAGAATTAATTGTTTTTTTTTTTTACCTACTACCAGAAAAACTGGAAAAGGAAAGAAATTGTCTTTGTTCATTCTGAAAAAAAAAAAAAAAAAAAAAAAAAAAAACAATCGAAAGAACATCCATAATTCCGATTTCCTATACATTATTACCGTGGGTGGTGAATTAAGATTCTATGTAAATGATAACAGAAGCCACGTAAAAATCACAAGCACGTGCGGCAAAAAGTAAATAAAAACGAATAACCTGTTTTAAACATGGGAAACATAAAAAACCTGCTAGGTAATTGACGACTTTCCCTGGGTTGTTCTTGTATATTTAGGCTATAAAACTGAAATTATTATTTTTACAGATAATCCACACCATAGACTCATATGTATTATCCTAGAGAACACAACAATTCTGGACAGTTGTTGTAAGTTTTCACTTTCATTAAATAAGATACAACATCAATTTGTTGCGTGTAATCACACCTTTAAATATAAATATAAAAACCTCGGACAAGAAATTTAATTTTTATATTACTATTTAAGTGATATATTTTTCTTTAAAACGAATTTCTTCTCCCATAGATAACATAAAATAATTTGTTTCAAAAAATATATATTTTTCCTGATAATAATTTTGTTAGTTAACAAACAATCTAAATGTCAGTGTCCGTACTACTTTTGTTGATAATCATTCTATGAAGTAGAAAATGGTAGACAACTTTTAAACAGTTTAATCGATCTTGGTGTTACCCACTTGTAAAACGTAGTTTAATAATAAAAAAAGATAACTTACTGTGAAAAAGTAATATAGACACCAATGTAATGTTACTTACTATAAGAAGAAAAAAAAAGAAGAAGGCAAAAACGCCATCAACTGGAATCTGTGAACCTTCAAACGTCCGACGGACTATAACAATTATGGTTAAGGTGTGCACATGCATACTATACAGAGTGCTTCAAAAAGGGGAGACTTGTTTTGGTTCATTTTGTAACAAAATACATCAAGTTCTTACCTTATTGGTAGTTAGGTTCAACTGACCTCCATTGGTCATTGTGTAAAAATCAAATCTTAAATAGATTTCCTGCCAAACCATCAGCAGTATGTCAGGCGTAACTTCTTCGACTGTGGCGTAAATGTTTGCTCTAAGCTCAGCTAGAGATGCCGGTAAGGAGGTGATTTATAAATTCACAGAAGGAAAAATCGAGAGGTGTCAGATCGGGTGAATGAGGTAGCAAAGCAATTGACCCATCTCGACATATCCATGTACTTGGAAAGTGGTCATTGAGGCAATTCCGAACCTCGATGAGATAGGCGGCGGTGCGCCAACTTGCTGAAGTTTAGGAGGCGGTCTTGGTAGACCTTATCAATCAGTGAGATTAAAAACTTTTCCATCATATCTAGGTACAATATTCAGTTTGATGGTTTTCTCTTTATAAAAAAAGAAAGGAGCCGTAAATTTTTTTCTTGCTTTTAAATCACAAAACACGTTAACTATTGTTCCAAGGATTGTCGTGAATTTTATCATCGCATAAACCGACAATTAAGTGTATTCACTTTACCATTTACATAGAAAGTCGACTCATTACTGAAGATATTGTTTGCAATGAAATCCTCTTCATCAATTAATTGATCCAACACTTTCGAGTAAAACTCCCTACGAGCAACCCTATCAGTGTCTTTTAATGTTTGCACCATTGTTAAATCTTTACACTTTTACGTAAACTATTTTATATTTCGTTTTACGTATGTTATTTCCAAACTGAAGCGAACGAAAAATAAAATTCATAACTAGGAAGATAAGATTTGAGAGTGATGATAGGTAAAAATGGGTATTGTGCGTTAAAAAAGAGAATGACGGGGAAGAAAGATCTCCATACATGTAATTAATGTGTACTTGAAAAGAATGAGCTATTTGTTGCAGTCTATGGAGTATTTTTATAATGAAAAACTTGGGTTGGATATTGAGGATATGCAAAATATCTACTTATCAGCCTATAATATATAGGTATACAATTTTTTGTTTCTTGCTGTTTAATTGCAAAACAGTATTGGCTACCACTATAAAATAAATTTTAAAAAACATAAAATAAAGTCTCAGTTATCGAATAATCTAATAATTTAAGAATAAGAAGATATAAAAGGTTCATCTAGAGAGACATAATAGGAAATATGAAAAAGAGGGATCTAACCCAAGATTACTAAAAAAGTAATAAATCAAGATATGATCCCTCAGCATCGCCGAGACCTTAATCACTATAGGTGAGCCTCGGAAGGAATATATATATATATATATATATATATATATATATATATATATATAACAAGTAGGATTGATATCTTATAAGACGTAGTGCTTCGGATGAGATGGTGGTTGAAAAGGCAGTTGAAACCTTACTCTAAGGACTTAATAACCTCTTCATTACAGAGTAGAGTAAAACAGAATTTGAGTTCAGTAATATTTGAGAAATTTATAAATAAATGCTTGAATCTTTGTCCGTTCGGATTTATCACGAAAGAACAACTTATGTCTTTCTGTCGTCACATATGAACTAAATTCAATAGGTTTAAAAACAACTATACTTTATTTGTTTTTATGATATTTCTAAACCTGAAATAACAAAAAAGGAAATTATGTGTTAATGTTTTAATATACTACAAAAACAGTATTAAAAAGTTTAAATTATTTGGAAATTGTGTCGGCTTTTAAAAAAGGGCGACATATCATGCAACATATGAAATAGTCCCGCTATTTAGTCTTACGCGTGACCTTTGTGGCGTGATGCTGTCATATGTTTCAAACCAGAGAGACTTTTGAGATCAAGTCATGGAAACCCTACACTTTTGGGCCTTTTATTTATACTGAAAGGAACATGTGGTAATGAAGTTAATAACACAGGTCCACACATGTGCGACTTGTCAAAAGAATACTAAGAACATAACTGTGTAAAGATGTAGAGTTGTTTTTATTATACATAACAAATTATATATTTATATTTTCAAATTATGGCTTTATTTTTAATCATGAGTTAGTTAAAACGCGATACTCATTTGCAAACATGCCTGACTTGATCAATATTTTAAAATTTGAGCTGTGTAAATATACTTGCATGAACTATGTTCTTCTTATTTTGCCAAGAGATAAGTGACCTTTTTCTTAATCACAATCTTGAATTTCTTATATGTAGTTTTTATATTGTACAAATATATATATGTCTTTTTTCTTTCTTTAAAACTTATGTTCAGTTTTATATAAATATATAATATTCAGTGTGGCCATTATGTCCTCCCCTAATTTTATCATAGTTTGCTTGAAAATTATTTTGGACTAAATTAAGTTTGCGTATAATTACTCAAACTACGTTTTGTGATGTGTTAAAATTTTCAGCCGCCATTTTTAATCCGCCATATTTAATTTGAATATTTTTGTTTAAATAGCAACATGGTATTTGATACATGAATTAACATCGCTTTTCAACCCTGAGTTCATATGTTTTTGATGTCTCTCATCCATCACAAAAAAATCATTGTGAATGTATGAAATTTGACTTTTTTCGAATACTGTTAATTTAATGTTTTAATTGTGTGATACCCATATTACTACACTAGACCTTGATTTTTACTTCATTTGAACATTGGAAAAACCTTATGACATGATAAATCAACTTCAAAATGATTTTAAACTACTGTTTAAATAAGAAACTAAACCAGCCATTATTATTGATAAATCAAGTTGTAGAATTATACTGACCTATTTCAGTAAATGTTCCAGCTGTGATCTGCCGATATCTTGGCAGTAGTGAATGCAGTTTATAAAAGAATTTCTGATGTTCACAAACACGTTTGGTGTTATTTTGTGAAATTCTTCTAGTATTCTCTTCCAAATATTTTCCATTGCAATATTATTTTGTAGCGAGAGTGTCTCAAAATTGAGTTACGTGATTTCTATCAAAGCATATAGAAGTACGAAACAAACCAATGCCCAAGCACACAATATTTTATGAGCATTGTGGTAAAATTCATAATGTTAATTAATAATTCTCCTAAACACTATTACACGTACAGAGAGACTAATTTTTTTTTTTTTTTTTTTTTTTTTTTACAAAATGTTACAACTGAGCTTATCTCATCTAGCAACTTTCTATCTGACAAATTCACTGTTTGATGGGTAACATCTCAGTGGTTGTTCCCATATAAAGATTACTGAACTACATCAGATCCGCTGGTTTGGTTCTCTTAAGCCGTCGAAGTGTACAAGGTTCATCCACCATCCTTCGTATTTCAGTGTTCGGATGTCCCCGGAGTCGCTGCTGGTGTCTTTCTGCGTGCTTTTTTATTACTTCTTCAACCGTTTCGATCTTCAAGTCTCTGTGTATATCCGAGTTCCTGATGTACCAGGGTGCATTCACTATACCTCTGAGCACTTTGTTTTGAAAAATCTGAATTAGATTTCTGTTAGTGGTACATCCCCATAGCTGGATGCCATATTCCCATATTCGCTTTAGGATTTGTTTATATAGGAGCATTTTATTGTAAGTGCTCAGCCCTGCACGTCTTCCAAGTAGCCAGTGCATTTTCCTATATCTAATGTTTAGCTCGTCCTTCTTTATTTTAACATGCTCCTTCCAGCGCAATTTAGCATCTAACGTAAGTCCCAGGTACTTAGCAGTATTGCTATAAGGGACAATGTCTTTATTTATTTCTACTGGGAGACGTTGATATTTCAGATTAGTGAAGTTGATGTGTACTGACTTAGTTTCATTCAGTTTGACCCTCCACTTTTTAGTCCAATGATTTACTTAATTCAGAGCTCTCTGCAAGATGCTAGTTGACTCTGCTATAGAGTTTCCCACTGCCACTAATGCTGTTGAGAGACTAATAACAAAATAACTGTAATAAATATTATTTCTTATATACCCTCAAATATCATGACATTTCAATAACGTAGATGTCATCATTAAAGAGTTCTAGCTTAACTTAAGAACCCTCTAATGATGGTAACCATGTTATCAAAATATACATCAAAGTATATATTTATAATTAATTTAAATAATTATTATTGTGTTTTTAGACGATGTACCTGTAATTGTCTTTAGAGAAATTATCCATTAATAAATCCAATAAAGGTTTATTCTGTTTTTTCAATTTATTATTGGTCTCTGCCGTAAATTTACAGAGTTAAATCTTTATCGATATTTTTCCTTGTTGTTTTATGCAGAAAAACCTCTCGGTCACTACCGCCTTATAAACAAAATAAGAAGAGAAGAGTACTAAATAAACTCCAACAAAAAGAAGTACAAGAAAAGATGGCAAAATACGCCAACAATTTCGGGAAGATATAGTGTTATATACGTGTGTGAAAAGTAAATTCAATGTTGGGAAAAGCTTAATTATTTTTCGAGTAAAATATTTTGGATAATATGACTGAACTAAAATTACTTTTCGAAAAAAAAATGTAATAAAGACCTCATTTCAATAAAAACCTTTCTGAAATTTAACTATTTAATAAATGTTTCTTTTAACTATTTGTGATACAAAAAATGCCACGAGACTTCAATATTCAACTCAACGGCTCTCAATGATTTTAGGTAAGCAATTTGAAAGACATAAAATTCAAAGGGACTATGAGCTCTAATTACGTGAACATATAGCGCACCAGAAAAACCACCTATTAGAATAACATCAAAATCCTTTGCATTTTCTTAAAACATAAATACTTGAAAACAATTTAAAAAAAATTACATTTCGATCTTTTGTTGTCGTTTTAATAAAAAGTTGTATTTTGAAGCAGATATCAAAAATCCGATTTTGTTATTGAACTCAGTGTTAAAATCAAATGATGTGTGTTATTCTACTACGTTACCATTTTGTTAAAATGACTCGAAATCAAGGTAGCAATTATACATCTTTAACATTATAGAACAGTGTAAGGTGAATCAAGTATAAACTTCGTTTAGTTCCAAATTGATTTGACGGAAATTGTGGGGTGGATGAGGGGGAGATATACTTCTTAGCCACCGAGTACACGTGGATAACCAGCTAGTTTTATTGAGTGTAGTATTTAGGATATTAGGTCAACTCTGGTATTGGAAAAGAACACAATTTATGATTAGAGTAGTTTGTTAACCACAATCAGTTGAAGTAGTCACCGTAACTCGCGGTGGAAGTTCATTACGAACACAGCCTATTATAAATTAAACACAATCAATTTGATTTGCGGTCAAATATAATATTGAGCTGTGCAATCTGTAAATATATGATTAAAATGTTTTCTTCCGGAAACCTTTAATTTATTTTAATTAGGCAACGTCACAGCTGAGAGCTCTACGTCACAGCTCTACCGTGTGAGAAATTTGAGGTCTTTAATAAAGCCACCGTTAACCCATTATATTTATTCTGCGCCGCATTTCTTATTAGTTTTGTCATAAAAACTCAGTGAACTTTAAAGTAGAAATTACACTATTTATAAATAATTTCTACTCATAAAATACAGTCAAAACTTGTTTTATTTTATTTTTCTTTCAACAAAATATAAAAGTAAACTTATTAGACGACGAATTAAACAAGACTGAAATTAATTCCAGAATCGCTAATGAGGTTATAATATTTTCCATTAGAATCTTCTTCTTTTTTATTTTATTTTTATTTGATCAATTATCATGAAAATACAGGTGTTATCAGATTAAAATGTATGTTGTAAAAAATTTAGTTGTAATAATAATAATAAAAGTTGAGAAAATATAACCCAACTTACGTAGATTTGCATCTGTTGTTTTAAGATTATAAGTTCACCAGTTTACCGATCATACATATATTGTGTGTTATTGATAATCTAATTAAAGAGACAAATAAATATTAATTGATTAAATAAATCATGTTAACGTAAATTTTATGTAAAATAAAATATGGGAATAGTGAATTTCATTAAAATAAAATTAAAAAATCATTTTAAAATGTTATCCTCACATATATCATATAAGGAAAAAGTAGCGTAGAATAAGTTTCCATTAATTTTTAGGAGTTTAAAAACCAATTATAATACATACCAAGACTAAGCAAGGTAAAAATGGCATGACCATTTGGTCATAGATTTAGCGTTTGGTCTGTAGAGGCCTGATTATGTTCATCTGATTTTTTTTTCTTTTCTTTTTTTTTTTCTTTTTTTTTTACAGATTTGATCACAGACAGATCTGAAACGGAAATTTATGAAGAAAAGCTGAAACAAGCTTTAGTATACTACATAGCTGGGTAGTTTGAGCAAAGTTACAGCTTAGTAATAATTTTTATGTGATTTATGTATTCCTTTTATTCTGTAATCTCAAAAAAAGAAAAGCAAGCTGATAACCAAGTTTAAGACTACCTCAATACAAGCTACAACTAATAAAGACAATGAACTTGTACTTCTACTCAACAAACAATTGAGTTTTAGTTTTTTAAACATCGTTAATTAACAATTTTATAAATAATTGTGAAACCTATTATTTGAAATTATATAGCAGTTTTATACAATACGCTTTACTAGCATTGAGTGCATGTATTCCTTGGTTAATAACTAACGTGTTTCTAGTTATAACTGGAAGTTAGGTTAAGATTTGGGGGGGGGGGGGTGCCTATTAACTAACAAATAACAATTCATTAGACCTTGTTTGTTACATCTACACCCTTTGCTTACTATATTTTATTTTATACCTGACATTAAACTTACTTTATAGTCTAGTCCCACATACAATGTGATCTATTAACAATTACAAATCCAAGCGAGAAATTTAATTTAGTTGTTAGCAACAGTTTTCCCACCGTTGTGTCTTTGGGTATTTATGCATTTGAAACGTGTTCAAAGCCTTAAGGTTTTAGATTAATCGCAATGTAAAAGGAAATATTTAAATCTTAATTTTTAAGTAACAAACGGATTTTGTTTTGCCCTACTTTTCAGATTTTAATAATATACAAAAGTCAAACGACCATCATTGGAATATGACCATATAGAAGCCAAGGTTTCAATGAAATACAACCGTCATATTGAAATTTCTAAACTGAATTGCCTCAAAAAAAAATTTCATCAAAAACTGCCAATATTATTCTTTAGAAGAATTTCATTAACAGGTCTAAATTTCGTGACATACGGATTACTAGTTAGTTTGTTACCTTGTTTATAGTAAATGGAGATTTTGATGGTAAAATGTTCGCTTTAGTTCAAATTCCAGCATTTGAATATATAAATGTCGTATTAAAAAAATATATTTATTATTTACAAGCGCCAATAGAATGGCTATGTTCGTTATAAATAAAATCTAATGTGTTTATAAAAGATTTACAAATAAAAATTTTGGTCATAAAAGGCACAATTTATGTACATAAATACGTTATTATAATTTTTATTACCCAATGAAAGAAAACACATTTTTCGCAATAAAAACTTTGTATAATACGGGGCTAGGAATGATTGTGTGTATATAACAACTAAGGATGTTGACTTAATCACTGAAACTAAATCTTGTATTGTATTGTAATAATAACCCGTTTTCTTTCATTTCACAATAGTATTTATGAAAAAGACAAACAACAAGGGAAGAGCGACAATGAATTTAAATATACTAAAGGTTTTTTAAAACTTTAAGTATTATAGCATCCAACACTCTCTTGGTACTCTAATACATTACACCGAGTTGTTCAACAAATAAAAGTCTCATAATTTATCTCAGGAACACGATAATAAATAACAACGTACACTCGTCCTTAGCAATATTGCAAATTTCCATATCGGAGAAATTATGTCCTCTATCCAATATTGGCTTAAAACATCGACATTTGTAAGAAATCGAACAAGTACCACGCCCATCAGTATTGGTAGTCATTCAATAAAACCCGAGTGATGCTTTACACTCTCAACACCCCATTAACATCAGATGTCTTTGCCAACCAAGCTCATATATATGTCAATGTTTAAATGTTTAAATCTTTTATTTTAATTTTATGATATATGCGTTCTTGTAGTGTAGGATTATATTTATTGTTTGTATATAATTATACACAATACGTACAGATATGTTCACATACACATTGAAACGTCGAGGAATTGTCGTATTGACGATTTTTCAGTTGAGAACAATGAAAGTCTTTCTCAAAACGTTTTGCTAAGAGAAGGTTGAGTGGAAGATAAAATAAAATGTTGTAGATGTCAATTCACTCGCGACTATTATAAAAATGCATCCCTGAAACTTATATCAAAGTTGAAGTAACTTTATTAAATAATATAATAATTGTAAAAATCGAATACCCTCTAAGAATTAAAATTTTTTTTTTCAAGTAGAATTTTTACTTACAACTCAACACTAGTTTGCCTGTGAAACGTAATAGTGTACAAATTCCATTCTCTAATATTAAATTTGATTTACGAAAGTAGTATTTCCTACATGTAATCTGTTGACATAAATACATTCACTTGTGTAGGGTGCAACATAATTGATCCAACTGAAGGGGAAATGCTGGAAAATGCTGGCAAATGCTGGCAGAGTATATAGTAGAGGTTTTACCATACGGAGGCGTGGTACTAATAGGGTATCGCTCGTGGTATTGAAGTCATCTCCTCATACAAAATAGCAAATATTACTTAAATTAACAAAAAATATATTAAAATAAAATTTTCACAATGGTAATTATTTAATATTAAAGGACAAAATCTTTAGGGAAATTGTTTAATTATAATTAAACGTTTAAAACATTACTTTAACGAAACAGTTTATTTCTTTCAATTTTAGTTTATTTTTAAAGACTTGGACTGAAAATGAAATAGGGAATATATATCTGAACTTAGCCCAAATAGGAAATCATTTATTAACGTAAATACGAAAATAATAACGTAAATACTGTGAAGAGGAATTAGGTTTTTTATAGCAGAAGCACTTTCCAGCCCTCAATACAACAAAATGTCCCGAATTATAGTAATAAAATTAGGCTATAATATGAACACTAATTTTATTATAAAAATATAAGGCAGAATTAGCCTTATCCGCCAGTATTTAGACGTTTTCCGAATTGCTGAATAGGTAGACGAGGTGTTATTGAATGGATGCAAGATCGCCAGATTTGTCACAACTAGACTACTTTGTGTGAAGTCACATTGAAGGCAATATGTATAAAAGCAAACCATAATGCATTAATGATTCCAGAAATTGAATAGAAGAAGAAATCCAAAGAGTTCCACGAGAATATTTACTACTCTCCGTTTCACAATGATTTTATATTAGGCTAACACATTGTCAGACCCTCCAGGGGGAGCAATTTGTGAAAATGTCATAACCTGTTATGTTTGTAAGTAACTATAACCATTTACTTGTATTTTTTTAAGTAGTTACTACTACGTTTGTAAAGTACCAATAATATGTTTTAACCAAAAAAATAGGAAGTTCTTGGAATCAGTTTTTAATTTGATTTAAATTTGTTTTAAGTGTAATTATTTACTGACTACAGTATAACAGTGTTTAAAAATTTTTAAATGTAGATACAGATATTATGTTTTCAATATGCCGCCATTTTTGATAGGTCTAAGGTTACCTTAGCATAGAGGCTATCAAGGTTGATACATCTTAATTTTAATGTTCTTCTTTTATCAAGACCTTTTTAAAATGGTGCCACTCGATGATCTTTACATTTTAAGATTCGTTAGCTGGCCCCTAAATCCCCAATTTATGAGGTATGGGAAGAGTTGCAATATAGGCTACTCCAAAAAATAATTTTTTTATTAATTAGAAAGTGTTCTGAGTTTGGTTTTCCTAAGTTAAGAGTTTAATAAGGTAACAGGGTGTCTCTACACTTTCACCTAACCTAGTATACTTTTGTAACCGTAATTTTTGATTACAATTTTTAAACAATAGTAATAATCTACGAACACTATCAACCTTTCAACAAACATAAAGCAGAGTTTGAAAAACTATACACTTTTAATAAGTTTAATATAAAAATGAATAACATTCTAATAGTTCCAAAATGAATGATGTTTAATGAATTAATGTTTAAGAAATAACCATTTGGATCTAAGTATTATGAATCTGTATTTTTACTAAGACGTGTCTAACTGATTTTAATACATTATTTCACCGTTCTTGGCATTGTCTTAACTTCTAATGACGCTTTTCTGATTAAGTCTATTTTCAGAGTAAGTAAATAGCTTTTGAAAATGTAATTCATCCAAAACAAGTCAGTAAAAGTTGATACAATGTTAGGAAAGGCGTAACATATACTCAATTCAATAACAAAGCATGAAAAGTTTTAATAATAATAGTGTAAGTCTTCTGTACAACAGATCTTAATTTCTTTTTAGCTTAGCCTCCAAGTTTTTCAAAGGGGCTCATTGATATTTAGAAAATGATGTGGTATCCCTGACGTGTTCTTAGCTGGTTCTAAATGTAGTCTTGTCTTAGATCCCTCTCTTTCTTATTCCTTGCTGTCTTCCGACGCTGATCCTGTTATAAGAATACTCTCTATTTAAGGCGATTTTCTCTTTTTAATAAAGACAATGATAATTTTTGCTTTTTAACTACAACTTCTAAATTATGTTTACATTATTCCTTAAAATATTTGTATTTAATGTATTTGCTTACAATTGGACTTGACTCATCTTAAGAGTGAATCTCTAAAATAATAACAATCTGTTGCTAAACAGTAGTGCTAAACACTACTGAAACAAATAATAATAACACACTTACTATTTTGTCTCTAGTGCTTTGAAAACCTACTGTTAGTTTCGAGACTAGTATAGTTGGAGATTATTCCATTTAGATTGAAAATAAAATATATGTTTGGAAATATATTCTGTATTTTAATATATGCAAATTAAAAGAAGTCGCAAAAGTGTTTAAAATGATCTTTGATGACAGTTATTTTACTAAAGTTAAGACTAGGGTTCAAACCATATAATATCTTAAAGAGAGTTTAAGTGACATAAAGCACAGCATTGTTTCCACTTTCTTGTTTAAAGACGAAACATGGCCTCATAAATAATTATTTAAATTGAACATTTTCACAACTATAAAAATTTACAATCACATATTTTCAGGACAAACTGTTGACTTAGGAATCTGTATGAGGGCATGAGAAATTATTTTATAACTTTTAGTCCGTCTTAAAAACGTGGTAAAATAAAAGTTCTATGTATAAAATTATTTCATCTATTGAATTAGAAGCTACTTGACCTCCATTAGGAAATTTGAGTTTTCTCAACTACAGCTGCTACCTACACTCCTTACTATTGTCTAATGCATGCGCCCACGTTTTTCGTTTTAAATCGTTAAGTATTTTCACAGCTATTTAAAATTCACAATTTTCAGGACATCTGTGTGAAAAAGGCTACAAGGATTTATTTTATCCTTTTTAGTCCGTTTAAAAGAGTAGTTAAAAAAAATTAGAATTCAATTAAATATTTCCTGATTTTTATTCTTGTGTGTGTGAAATTTTTCAATCTATTTTAAACATCTTAATGAGATTAACAAATCATCAAAAACCATAATGTTGATGCCACCGAAAGGTTCCTTTTGCTTCTTTTTCTGTTGTCGTAATCTACAATTGATCTTTCAAAACATTTCGTATGGAACATTGGAATTATCATCGATGAAATGGAATTCTTGTCCTTCGACTGATTAGGAAACAATTTTTTTTTTTTTTTTTTTTTTTTTTTTTTTTTAGAGAGAAGGAAAAATCCATCATGGACCTTTTCTCACCTAGGGCTCTGCTCAGGTTTGCCAGACTCTGACCGACAAAAAAAATTCCTATTCACCGCGGGTATCCAGGCTGGGACAGCTTTCGCATAACAGGAACTATTATGTATTAGGAACTATTATTAACAGGATTAGGAACCAATTAGTGGTCCTAAAATTCGTACCACTTTTTTCCAACCTTCTCAACTGGTAATTCAAATAATGTGTGCAGCGTTGTTCCACCAAGTCGTGCCGCTACACCGGTCAATGCGCCAACTTTAACTGCTTTCTTACCATAGCAGCGATTGACGGACAGACATAAAACAAGTTCATATTGCATTGTCATCCAGTTCTGTGCTAAGTTTAAAGTTTCAAGTCTCTAGCTCATAGTGAAATTAATTTAAAATCGAAATTTTTACCGAACAGACAAACAGACAGACAAGAAAACGAGTTAATAAAAACGTGTTAAAAAAGTAAAGAACATAAAATAAATACCATTTATTTTCTAATAACACCAACGTCGGTAGAAAACAAGAGTTGGTCAAGAGATAACAGATAGGATAAGAAATCATGAAGAGTATATAAAAATGTGTAGATCCAGCTAGGCTCCTCGGAATTGACCTAAGTCCAAACGTACGTATACAGAGTTACACTTAAGGGGTGTACGAGTGCTGTTATTTTTATCAACATATCAATAAATATAGCAACAAAAAATCTAAATTAAACTTTACAAAACGGTAAAAGCAAAACTTTCGAAGATAAATTGCACGAATAAAGAATCTAGTTATTAAATTTGAAAAATTGAAGACACCACCTACCTCTCTTATCGCGATTGTAGGACCCAGATTTTTAATTACAACTAATGGTAGAAATTATATAGTACACAGCATTTGAAACCATTATTAAACAGCAGGTTGTCAAGGTCTCGGACAGCTGTCACTCATTACTGGTATCACTCCAGTGGTGAGGTTAGGTAATTAATTAATAACGTATGCATAATTACAAAGCCCAATTCTGCAGCTGGATAAAACAGTAAATAACACAGACACTCGTTCATTTAAAGTACCTTTCCTAATTATAATTCATTAGTCTTTCTTAAATAGAAATTTAAATTTGTCGTGCGGTCTACTAATCGTTTGTACATTATGTTACAACTGTTAGTACTATCTAGAAATTTGATTTTAACTCTTTATTTACTAAAGAATTAATTTGTTATGTATTCGATTCTAGTAGTTACAAAAGATAGTTTACAAGTAATCTGGTAGTTGAAGATCCCTTGTCTCTCAAACTCTTTACTCTTTATTTTTCACACTCATTTTTTATAATTTACTTGGAATTTTGTAGAAAATTTATTTTGTCAATAGCCCATTTTGGTAGAGACATAAGCAATCGAATGTCTACTTTTAACCTTGCTTTTATTTCGACTTTACATTTTCTCTGTTTTCAAATTTTGTAGAATTTTATTTATGTTGGGCTTTTATACTGTAAATTAAGGACATAATTACTAATAGAACTTTATGTTTACAAAAATATTGTGGTAGGAAATAGATTACATATTGTTATGATATTTGGGGTTTTCTAGCCGATTAAATTAAGAATTTAAATTTGGAATATTATCAAATTGAAAACATTTGAAGACGACAAACCGACATACTTTAAGATGCGTTTCGTCGAAGTTAACTTTCTCATTTAAATTTACAGTCAAATCATTACATTTTTTCTTAATTGATGGTTCCTTAACGTCTATACTTCCTGCGAGAAAGAATAATGAGGAGCGGATATCAAAATCAAAGGAAGGAATACGAAAATAACTAGGCCTACAATATGTATTGAATTTAGGACTTCATTTTAGTAAAATTTGATCAAATCGATGGTAGTGGTTTTGAAAACAAATGTAATTTTGTGTTTTGTATATTAAGCTTAAGATTTATATTTAATAATATGAAATATGACCAAAAATGTACAAATATTTAAAACTAGTAAAATTATATCAAACGTTCCACTGCACAGACAGACATCTTCGTAATTTTATCACTCAGGAAACTTTAAAACGGATTTTCAAAAAACATCGAATTTTTGGACGTTCATAACAATCCTGTAACCTTTTGAAATGAAACAAAAATAAATAAATAAAATCACTACTTCAAAAACTATATACGTCGATGTACCTATATAAACCTTGTGTGCTGACTGCCTTTCCGAAGTTGAACTTCACCCCACCACTGATGATAGTCCAAATCTTTGACGATGTAAACTATCCTGTTACTATTTATATTTAGTTTAAACATTCTACTTCTATTTTATAGCGTTACATTTACATCTATGCACAAATACTAGTTACAGGAGAGTAAAATCAAGTTTTACAGGAAATTTCAGGTTATAAACAGTGCAACTTATTTATTTCATATTTTTGTAACTCAATGCAAATCGAAAAGGTTTTAATTTATGTAAGTGAAAATTTTTTTTAAATGTAATGAATGAAAAAGTTTTTTATTTTGTAAGAAAAATTTTTAAAAAACAGTTCAGATTAAATTTTGTATTTGACGTTTTGTCATTTTGTTTTGCGTCCAGTCGTTTTGCCTCGTTTACACTATTATATTAAATACATTGAAGAGCGCGATTTATTCCTCATCAAAAGTATTTTAGTACATGCTAGCGTAGGAGCCAGAGGCAGCCGACTCAAAATTTGACATTGATAATTCAGTGATTTTGCATTTGGTGGAGCGAGGGCCAGCTGTGGGAGGAGAACGCAGGCCGGGCGTTGAGGTGGAGATGGAGAAAAGACATTACTATTAATATGGAAGGCGAGCGATTCTCAGAATAATCTCATTTCCTGTTTAAATAAAACCCAAGTTGGGGGACAATATACATTTATTGTTAAATTGTGGGATTTGACAATTATATATATATATATATATATATATATATATATATAACATAGCATAACCTAACTTGTTTGTGATGATTCTTGCAATCAAGTACACTTCATCTCGATTCTCGGCTTGTGCCTAACGGCTGGCCCTCGCTCCTCAGGTGGGGATTTAAAAGGTGTCATTAAAACACGTTGGCCCTACCTCCGGTCCTCAGTCCATGCCTTGAATCCGTTCAGTAACTGATTACAATAGCCAGCATTTTAGAACTACGATAATTGTACAAAATCGTTCAGCCTAGTTGCAAATAAATATTATTTATATATTTCATAATAATTGGTACAAACGTTTCGTCTTAACTGTGTAATACGCAAATATACTGACGAAATGCCAATTGGTTCAATTGATGCTCTCTTTGGTTGTTTAGTAATACTACTGTATCTTTCTTAACGCAATTGTTGATTTCCTCTGTGTGTTATCTCCTTTGCCGTTTAACCACTGTAGTAATACTTCCATATCCCCAGACCTAATTGTTCTCTTTTTTAACTGAGCATGAAATAAAAGTAAAATTTCACAATTTTGATTGTTATAATCAACAGCTGGACGAATGGATTTTAAGAAGTACACAAATCCTCATCTTTATTGTGACAGAAGTAGGGGTGTTAGTTTGTGCATTTTTAGTGCCCTACATATTAATAAATGGTATTTCATCACTCATGTAAGAATTATATTTCTAAAGCTACAAAACAGTTACAATTTGCTCACCTCCCACCCGTCTCATAAACATACTCTCCGAATTGTACAAGTGGTCTAAATTTGTTTTCGACAAAACCTATTACACTCGTGTTGAGAAAGCGCCGAGTGTAAATTGCCCCGGTAGGTTCGGCGTAGGTGGAGACAGCTTTTACGCAAGAAGTCCCACATAATTGACAGCCGATAACTAACCAGTAAGAATTTAAATTTCATAAAACAGATTTGCTATTCACGTCGCCTAATTGGATTGATCAAACATTTATTTCTGATTAAAGAACGGTAAGATAGTGTTCTCCCCTCCACAACGCTAAGGTCAGAAGTTGATGTTTTGGGTATCGTGGGAGTGATGGGCCTATCTTAGCGATTTATCTTTAGAAGATGTTCTCAAACTCGTTTCTATTTTATAGATATTTGACCGACACGCAATCGTAAAAAGGCAGATAGTGTTTTGGTGTTGGAGATCATTCACCGAGTATTGACTTTAGGGAAAATTTGTTGGTGGAGTGGATGATGATATAGAGAATAAGTAAATACTTGTGAAAGCTACAGTTTATTCAAAAATAATACTAATAAATACCCGTTAAACTTTATTTAACAGTCAATTATTTAGCTAAACAAATTAGTTTTTTTTCAAAAAATCTTTACATTGACTAATTATTGTATATAACAAGATGCTTTAGCGTGTAAGATGGGGTTTACATGCAACTATGAGGATATCATAACTCTGACCTTGATTAGAATGTGAAGCAGTACACATAAATAAATAACTATAATTCTTTACAAATTTGCTCTCAAAACTACTATCTGTTTTTTCTTCTTTGTTTGAGTTATTTCAGAAATTGTGTTCTATCTTTTATAAACATTGCCATTTAAAATTTAAAGTTCCATAAACTTATATTTAAACATTTTAACAATATTGGCTTTAATAAAGATGTTTAAAATTTGAGTTTATGCATATAGATTTAGAAGTATTAATGACCAACGAATTCAAACAGAGCATCTTAAACTAGACTTATTGATGTTATTATGAATATAATCCCCATCAACTTTTGTTTGTACATGTTTAAGTAAATTTAAATTGTATATTCCTTCTTCCTATCTTTCTGCATAATAAGTTTAAAATTCCAATTAGGAAGCCTAGACAAGTTTATAATTTGCATAAGGTAAATCACTTGGAATTATGAAGTATTCTGAAGATTATCTCAAAATAAACTTTAATTATTACTACGACAAGTTCCCTACCTTTGTTATTTTAAATATGGGTTAAAAATGTTACCCAGTTAATTTTTTTATACATTTTAATTACTTTCACCTACTCTCTAAATCTGTTAAGAACGGGGGAGGGCAAACAACTATAAAATAGTTATCAACATTTATGAAAAATAATAAATATACCGACCGCTCCATGTATATAATTACGTGGAGAAAATTATTTTTGACCCTTGTCAATCGGTTAATTATTAGATACAGTATTCGTATACATGTTGATTAATTTTCATTTCAGTCTTGTTTTAAACCAAATACAATAAAGTCAGATTATGCAAGGATTTTTTTAATGTCTCTACAGTTGAAAATACTGGACCAATTTTCGTTAAACTTCGATGGTTTAGTGAGTACTTTAATTTTGTAATTTTTGTTGTGTAAAATTATGATAATTCATTATACCACTGATGTGACATTAAGGTATATTGATTATATATTCTATCTTTCGTACTATTGTTCTAATATATAACTCAGTTTACGGGTTTAAGAATAATTTAAAAAACTCTCTACGTATTCTAAGAACTAAAGTAGTAGGTATATACCTAAATAACTTATAAACAGTATGACTCCTAAGCGTCTCAACTATATATAGGAAATATTCTCAATTATCTGTAATAATTTAGGTTAATTTAGTTAGTTTCTTAAATATTTTAGGTTAGTAAGATTAGATTATGAATGAAAAGTTGCTGTTGTTATTCTATGAGAAGGAAAAAGATAAATGACGCACAAATTTTACACAATTTTCTTATTAATTCATCTACAATACCATCTACTAATCAAAACTCTCCATACAATCAATCAGAAAGTGAAAAAGGAACCGTCTTGGATTTCTACAAAATATTTTTCATTTAAATATGCCCAAAAATTGTTTCATTTATGTCATAATTTTCTCTTAAGTGTAAATTCTACTGATTTCACTCAAGGTTCATTGTTGTTTTTAAAATTTGAAACAAATCGGTAAAGCGGATTTTGAGAAATTACAACGTTTATAACAGCACTATGAACAAATTTTTGTAGTTTGGTTTTTTACTGATAACACGAAGCCTAGTTTTTGCAGTTGTCTACGTTTTGTTTGCGTACTTAGAGGCTACATTATAGTAAAATTATATTAAAATCGTTACGTGCGATAAAATCGGAAATATATGTTTTTCTTTTGTGGCATGTTCCTTGGCGGGGAACTCCTGAGATATGACGTCATATAACATATTTCATTAAAATCTGTTCACTCGTTTGGGCTGAGAAAGCTGCCCTTTTGTATTCTCTTTGAAAATATTGTCATTATTAACCTCAAAATCTTGTAATTCAAGCCAAGTTGTAAGAATAATACTGTTTAATTATGGTAAATGTGAGATACTTTAATTCTATAACTTAATGGTAAGTTACGTAGTTTTTAATTAATTATTATAAAACAAATATGTGCTCCTCTGTTGAACAATGAACATTTATAATATTGCTATTTAAATTGTTTACCTTGTAATCTAAAGAACTCAAGAACAAAAGTAGCCGAAAGGCCGAACGTATGGGTTTGAGGAAGCTGTTATGCGTCTAAAGTGTAATTATCACATCTCGATCGTTAGGCGTTAAGCGTTACAAATCGTTCGATCCCATTGTTAGCGATGCGATGTGATTAAGCCTTTCGTGACGGTTTGCCAGCACCAGCAAACAGCTGATTTATCACCTGGCAATGTACACTACCGGTTATTCTCTATTGAAAACAGTTAAAGAGATGTATTTCCATAGACCGCACTTGAACTTGCCTTTCTTGTAGTGATATCAACAAATTATTCTCACCGCGAAAGATATTACTCGAACTCAAACAAAACTAATAACTAACAGGTTTTATGAATTGGTATCTTAGCTTGTTTTAGAGTAATGAATAACCCTCTCCTTGGAAGGAAATGGCAGAAGTTATTAATGTTTATTTGGAGTTGGTTGCTAGTCCTACACATTGAAAACATTTTTCATCGTTTGAGTTCAATTGCGGAAATCCGATAATATCCTTAATTATAATCAACCCAATCTTTTAGATAAGGAACTTTGCACGATTCGGAATTAATAGTCATTCATTAGTTAATAATACATTCATATTATTAAATCTTAAAAGTTTGTGGTTTTTTCGCGTAAAATCCTCTGGAAGTGTAAACCTACAATGGTACTTAATATGATAAATATAGATTGTTTTGCGGGGGAAAAAAATAAAAAAAATAAAAAAATAACAACTACTATATTTTTATTACAAAGTTTATGTTGAATTTTACAATTGTAATGGGCAAGATAATATTTTTTAATTACGCAGTTTGTAAATGATTAACATTTTCGTTGCCGTTATGAATTATTAATTTTATTTAATAATACTGCACTTCTTGTTTTTTATCAATGGTAGTTAAAATACTACAATAGACTGTAGGGGAATTATTACTTGTAGGTTGTTTGTTATATCTGTTATTATTTCTATTACAATAGTCAAGTTTTCTGGTAATTTTATTTTTCAATATCAGGTGCTTGATATTGCAAGGAAAATTTATTTCCTCAATTAAGAATTTTTCTTGAAATAAATTCTTCCTTTATGATTAGGATCAAAAGAATAAAATTCAAGTTTAAATTTTAAACACAAAAAAAAGAAAAAAATACACAATGAAAACTAAGATAGAAAAATATTCGAACACTAGATCTCACAAAATTACGTTTACCTAACCAAACCCGTTTCAACGACAAAGTCTCCATCCTCAGTGATACATGAGCTACAATAACTAAACTATAACTTACGTTATAAAATATATAATATACTATATACGGTATACTAAACTATATTACTATACCAGTAAACGTAATTTTGTGAGATCTAGTGTTTTTTCTATCTAATATTATCTCACAAGTCAAGCTCAGTATTTATTTACAATGAAAATAGTTTATTTGAAACAATACGTTTCAATGACTGGGCCAACATCCTCAGTTGTCCACATCTTCACAACTTTGCAACTAAACTTAAAGAAGCTTAATTTCACGTTTGTATATGTAAAGTTATTTAGAACAACCGTGGTAAATGTAATGAAATATATAAAGTGGGGCCGGAAATATTACGTTGGTTTGATAATTCAACATTAATAAAGAAATGAGAAAATATTGTTTATAAATTTGGCGTTCCAAAAGTTAATTTTTCTGGATTGGCATATGTTAAGTGTTTCCTTAGTTTAAAGGGAAACATTTAGGATATAGTTTTAAAAATATCTCTTACCATTTCAAAATGGCTGCCGTAAATGTAACTATATATAACGTGATTAATGTAAAATGAAATTTAGCACAAAATAAATAACAAGCTCGAATGGAGCTTTTAAACAATACCATATTATCAGCTTTTAATACTTAAACCTAAAACTTTCTAACTGGAAATTGGAATAACTCGAAATTCCATTTCTCAAAATTTTCAAATGGGAAAGTAATGCAAGTAGGATATCATTTTAAAGACAATTTAGAGATGTTTCCTTATAACTCTTAGAGTTTAAAAATGGGGAAGACAAATTTTGAATTTGTAAGATTTATTAACTTATTTCATTAATAAGCTAAATCAAGAATATCGTTAAATTGTTTTATGTTTGCTTATTCATTCTATATGATTAAGCTTAGACAAAATATAGTGACTATCTATTGATTAAGCAAGTGAAACAATCTATCAAAACTTATATTTTACAGTTCCCTTTTGTAAACGGTTGGAAAACATATTATCCAAATTTGTCTTTTTTATTGATATTAATCTGAAATACTAATTAGATTTTAGAGATTTTTTGAGGTAAGCTTAGGTTTAACGTTGAGAAATTAAACGTATGGCATATAAACTTGTAAAGGCCCTTTCGAACGTATTATGTATTTAGTCCCTAATTTCGTTTAATTAGCCAGTTTAGTCACGATGGAGAAATATTTGTTTTGTAAATTTAGGGTTACCTTTTTTTAATGGTAAAGTATAGTGAATAAGAACCTTTTGTCGACATATCTCTCTTTACATAGGCTAACCTTTAAATAAAATATCACTTGACCTATATTGATATTTTAACATTTTTATAAACAAACCATTTCCTACTTTTTGGAACCCATAACTTACAAAATTCACAGCTTTTCCCCATCCTTCATAAAAATTAGTGTGGTGTCATTTTGAACCAAGCCAACAAAACCAGCAATTTCCTCATACTATATTTAATTGTATATGTAAACAAATAAAGATGGTTGTTTAATGTAGATTGAGATTGGATAAGTAAGTGTAATTTGTGTAAAAAGTGACTACTTCTGTTGGAAAAAAAATATCTGACAAGAAATTAACAATTGACTATTAACTTCTGAATTAGTTCATGAATATGTAGGCAGTAATTCACAAAAAAAAAACTCTTACACAATTAAATATTGAAGTAAAAGTAATAAATGAAATTTATAATTTGTTAGCTAAATTCTATATTTATGAACATTTATTAAATTTAATTTATTGAATATCGATTTAACCGATCTCAATACGTGTAGACATAAAATATCTTATCAATGTTCAAAATGTGTTGTTATCTACCAGGGGATAAACCTGGTAGATCTGTATATATTTTAAAAAAAATCCACCCGTTTAGCTCGTGTAAGTGCAAACCTCGAATCTGTAAATATGTGAAGAGCTTTCATTCGCTAAGCTAGTGTCGGTGACTCTGCTCGGTCGGATCTTTTAACTGTACGAATATATAAATAAACTGTTAAATATAACCGTCATTTTAATTCCATTGAAACATAACTACATTATAGACCCCATACTAAATATCATGTTCCTGTCTTACTTTTTATATCAGATATCTTCCTCACCATACAGGTAACACTAAGTTATTTAATTGTTTACAAATATTCTTCTACATAGCCTATTTATAAGTGGTATTGCAACACTTAACAGTTAATAAAAAATACACGAACTGTTAAGAAACTGTATATTTCAGTTTTGAACCTTGCTGTTTAAAGCAGTAGTTTATTTGTATGGGTTAAAAGTGGGAAATGATATTCTAAAATTAGATTAATTTACATTATTTAGTTTCCACAAGTATATATTTTTATGTATTAATATATAATAAAAATCAAATATTAAAGTAAATGAATAGTATTACTTTTATACATATATATTTAGAAATGTATACCACTTATTGATAAAACTAAATATTAAGAAAATAAATTAAACACTCTAAAAGTAATCATACACGCTCCCAGATATATTCACAAATCGGAATGGAATCAAAAAAAAAAAAAAAAAAAAAAAAAAAAATATATATATATATATATATATATATATATATATATATATATATAAAATCATTCACATTATATATATAATCATTCACATTATGCCAACGAGAGCATAAGTATTACGTCATTTAAATTATTTAGCTTTTATTAGTTTATTTATTACCTTTGCAGTACCCAATTATAAACTTTCGTTAAACCCAGTATTCTAGCTTTATTATCCCTTAGTTTTTACTAATTATTTTATTACCTGTATAGTAATTAACAATATAAATCAATCCCTCAGTTCCATTCCCTTTTCACATTTACCTTTTCATTAATTTTAATTGGTGACAGTTCTTAATTGGCTGGATATCTTTAATGGGATGTTCTGGTTATGAAAACAGAGTTAACGCGAGTGACCAGATGAGGGACAATTGACAATTTACCGTCCAACTTCCAAATATGGCGGATTTCTCTAATCAGTGTGGAACGCGTTTCTTTCCTACCGTCCTTGGAACTAGTCTCATAGTGTTCTTAAGACGTCCAAATTCGGAGGATATATTGTTCAGATGCACGTGCTTTGTTTACATTCTCTTGTACCGACACCTGTCAGCTCCGCCCTCGTGTGCAATGGGGCTGAATTATTGATTTTCTTTTGATTGAGGTTGTAATTAAGTACGATAAAACGATTTATGTTTCGACACTCTTTGTACGGCGGGTAATGTTGCACACATACGTATTGTTTCTGGATCGTATTGAGAGTACCAACTTTCATCACCAGCGAATACACGGTTCAATAAATCTAAGTTGATTTCCAATTTTTCTAACAAATCAGAGGCCACATTTTCCCTTGATTATCGCTGTTCCTCTATAAGATTTTTGGGAACTATTTATCCACAAATTTTTCTCATGCAAAAAATATTCAGTTATTATTTGGCAAACAGTTTCCCGAAGATGTTGCCTTCTTCTGCAATCATTTTCACTGATATTCTTCGATCGGATCGTACCATTTCACGTACCCTGGCCAAATTAATGTATGTGCGTGAGGTGATGATTGTCCACCACGGTCTTCATCTTCAAAATTCGTTCTTCACCTACAAAAAAAAATGTATGCTAAAGAAAAACTTAAGCTCTTGACATTTCAAAAAGCCTTCTGAAGCTTACCGTAAGTTGACGTCGCTTTCTAACGCAGTTTAACACAAAATGAAATGGCAAACAGTTGCGCAATTTTTTGCGATTCCATTTCCGTAACGAGAGACAAATATAGGTTTTCCTTATGACAGCATAACTCAATACTGAACGCTCCCACCGATGTGCCGCTTGGACTAGAATTAGTCTAAAGATCAATGTCAAAGTGGGAGTACGTACGTAAGCTGCAGGGTTGTCATGTCTTGCTAAAACCTCATTACTTTATTGTCGCACCTCGTATAGAAAATATAATTAGAAAACAAAATATATTTATTCTAGAATTGATCTTAAGTCTAAATATGTTTTGTTGTTGAAAATTTTAAAACAACCCCCTCCCCACTACAGCACATTTAATGTTGTATATTATGTCGTAGCAAAATGAAAAATCCGGCTAATTGGTAAAGTCGTCCCGACAGTTTACGACTATCCTGGTAAATTTAACATTATCCTCTTTTATTTCCTAATATTAATTACAATGACTCCACGTTCATTTAGGTTATTATTAAAATATGCATTTTTGTACTTAATCGGCTTAGTATCATCGAAGTTTGTTGCAATATATCTTTGCTTAAGGTTTTATAGAAATATGAGAGAGATACGTGAACGTGCCTGTTCAGGGACAACATAACTCAACAAAAGAATATATAAAAAGTAAATGGATTTTTTGTAAAGTGCGAACAGACAAAATTTAGTGTCAGAATAAATTTTATTATTAAAATTGTTTTGTAATGACAACTTGAAATTAAAAACCTGTACTTAATTTTTTATTTAGCCTGATTTTAGTTCAAAACAATTTCATATATTAATTAATATATCACGACTAATTCTTCTAATTTGAAGCTTTCCTTCAATAAATGCCAGTGATTTATTTTCCAGAAGATCAGTTAAGTAAGCAGTATAAGAGTGTTATCTCTTAATTTCCAAAAACGTTTTAATACCCTTAGGAGTATTACAATAAGTCTGACTAACAATAACTGATTGTGTAATATTTCAGGACGAGGTCGAATAGTTCAAATGAATGTAATATATTTATTAGCCAAATTATTGTGACAACATTTTAATAAACCCGGACGAGACTAGACTTAATGATCAACAAATGTACATATTGCTAATTACTTAAATATTTTTAATATCATTATAATAAACCTGAAACAGACTAGACAGAACGAATGTATGTATTCATATTACCCTAAACGTTTGTGCCATTATTTTAATAAACCTGGACGAGACTAGACTAATTGTTCAACGAATGTACATATTCCTAATAGCCTAAATATTTATAGCATGATTATAACAAGTATGGAAGATATAGACAGATGTGAACACGAATGTACTTATTCTTATTTTCCTAAAAGTTTGTGGCAAAATTTTAATAAGCTTGAACGAGGATAGAATTAGTAAACGAATGTATATATTTTAATTAACCTAAAAATGTCGGGAATTATTGTAATAAGCATGAAAAGATACTAGACTATTTATGCATACTAATGAACATATTATCATTAACCTAAACGTTTATGGTATTATTATAAGCCTGGGAGAGGAGAGGCTAAACGGATTGTTCAAACAAATATATATATATATATATATATATATATATATATATATATATATATATATATATATTGTCACCGATTATACATTTCCTAATAACCTACATAATTTTTGGGTCATTAGGCCTACGCCTGATTGACGCAAGGATGATGTTCAAACAAATGTACATATTCTTATTAGCCTAAATCATTGTGTCATCATTATAATAAACGTGGACGAGGCTAGAATTAAAGGAATTATGTGTCCGTATTTGCTCAAATCTTTGTGACCGCCTAATAATAAGCCTGGATGACGCAAGAATGATTATTCAAACAATGTAAATATTCTTGTTAGCCTACATATAGTTCAACTCATATGAACGAATCTAGGCTGGTTGTGCAAAAAATTGCACATTTTTTTTAATAACTTCAATCTTTATTGCAGCAATAAGCTAGGATGATGTCAAGCCGATTGGTCTAAGTCACGTACATTTTTTACAAAACCTAATTAATATAAAGCCATTGAAATAAGCTTTGATTAGGCTACGCTAATTATAGAAAAATCGTATGTACATTTTCTAAATACACTGCAATTATGTAAGCCCATTGCAATAACCTTTGATGAGGTTAGCCCAATTATGCAAACGTATGTACATTTCCTAAATCGGCTAAATATTTGTCAGATCATTTCAATAAACCTAGATGACACATTTTTCAAATGAATATACATTTTCTCAATAGCCTATATTTTGTTTTGTTATTTGGGTTCATTACTATTAGCCTATGAATTATAGAGCTGTTTAGTACGTAAAATATATCCAACTTTCCAATTTTTCTGGCCATTATAAAAGCTTGTATTTGGCCTTCTTATATTTAACAGCTGTTTTTAATAACGCAGAAATGGAAAATATTGGATAAGACAAGAGTACTGTCCAAGTCAATAAACGCAGTTAAGAGTATGTATAAAGATATAAAAGGAAGAGTGAGAATAAATGGAAATAAATCAAAGACCTCTAATTGGGGCAAGGGTTTGAAACATGGCGATAGTCTAAGTCCGCATTAATTTTAATGGATGAAATAACGATAAAATATACCAACAAGAATAGATATCCGTAAGTAATTGTAGGATACTGGAATCTGAAAGCCTTTAATCTTGAGACGCTAACATGTGCTAATGACATAGTTTTAAAGGCAGATACAGAACATAAACTGTGAGAAAGTGTGCAGGGTTGGAGTGAGAGTTTGTAAAAGAGAGGGATGGTTATAAATATAAAGGTAAGAAACGTTATACATGTTGGGAAAGAAAAGTAAACACTAAAGAGTATATTAGATGGAGTAGGGGAATCTGAAATATGTTAATGAATATAACTATTTTGCAACTTTTTCGCAAAGAATGGCTAAATATATCAAAAAATTCAAAACATGTTCATAAAAGCCAGTAATGTTTATTATCACATAAGTAACACTATAATAAATTAGAAGAAAATAGACACAAACAATAATAATAATAATAATCTCGAAAATAATCTACATACATACTCTTACTTATGGGCCTGAAACCTGTCTTACTTATGGGGAAAAACTGACATCAGAATAACAGGTGCAGTGATGAAATATATAAATTAGGTGCCGGGAGAAACCCGGATGGATAGGGAAGGAAAAGTTAAAAATATGGAAATATTTAAGCACGAATTGAACGATTAGAAAGATCTGAATTAAAATGCTACCGACGTCTGAATAGAATGTCAAGGGATAGGATCCTAAGAAATGTTTTAGAGGCACGACCAATCGGGACAGAAGACCTCGACCCCACGTATAAGTTGGATGTAGAGAATAGTAAAATATAGAAAAAAGAAAGGTATGGCCGAAAGGAAAATGTAGCAACAGCGGCTAACAGAATATCTCAACACCACTGGCATAAGGGAAGGTAGAAGAAGTAGAGACTACCAAGTATAACTTGGATGCAGGCAATAGCAAAACATGTGAAAAAGAGAGGGATGACCGAAAAGGAAATGAACAACTAACGGCTGACAGAAAATCTCGTCGCCACTGTCATAAGGGAAGGTAGAAGAAGTAGAGGACGACCAACTATAACTTGGATAGAGGCAATAATAAAACATGGAAAAGAGAAGAATGACCGAAAGGGAAATGAAGCAACTATCGGCTGACAGAAGACCGCGACACCACTAGCATAAGAAAAGGAAGAAATAGTAGATATCTATCATGTATGACCTGGAAGGAGACAATTTTAAAACATGGTAAAAAGAGAGGGATGAACGAAAGGGAAATGAAGCAAACTTTCATCTTGAATATTAATATATACACATCTTCACTCATTCAGCTAATTTTAAAATAACTAATATTTATTTTAAAAAGTTTACTAATCGTCGATTATATTAACATGTTAATGTCTGTCAGTTGTCTTAAATTACACATCTCAAGAGATAATTCTTTTAAGCTGCTTTAGATAATCTGTCTCTATAGATAAAAAAAAGAAAAAACTTCGCAGAATCAATAGGTTTCCGACACGATTGCCACGATCGTAAAAGAGTAATTAATTCTCGAGTAAAAGTTAAGCGCCCATAAATCAATAATGAAAGTAACAACAGATGAAACTATAAATAAATTGATTATTTTGACCCAAATGGTCGCTCAAGTGCGCCCAACGGCCAGCTATGTATTGACAGCTACGACAGGTTGCTCAGACTGGAATTCGACAGAATTCAATTAAAAATCCTTTTACTTTGCGTATTTGCCGATGTCTTGGCGTCAGATTAGATTAATTTGTGACGACTTTTGACAACAGCTTGGTGAAGTGCAATTTTTGGACGTTGATTTAATCAGATTTAAAATGTAGTGGGCATCTATGCCAGCATTAATGATGGAAGGGCAAAGGTCTTAGAATACTGTCAAAGAATGTACGTTTTTAATTATCAAATTTAATTTCTCTTAGGTTAGAAAGAAACAATGGCACACTAATAAGTATAATTTCTTCAACACGCACTGGTTTTAAACCGTTCTAGTGTTACAAACAAGTAATACCTTTCTTATGAGATTTATATTATTAAATATAGGGGAATAAGTAAAGGATACAAATACATTTAACCCTGATACTATTTATCCGTTGGTTAGTTTTGCAACATTCAATAATAAACTATTAATATATATATATATATATATATATATATATATATATACACACACATGGTGGATGAAAAGAAACTTCAACCCCCTCTTATTTAAAAAAAAAAGTAAGATATATGAACTCTGTTTGCGTCAATCTCTTTAAGTGAGAGAGTAACCTAAAACAATCAAAGGTTTAGGTTATTTTAATTGTGGGAGGCTGGGGGATGGAGTTACTCAATATTTTCAAATGTCACGTAGGCTCGTGATACCTCATTTTAACCATGTGTGTAAGATAAGAAAAATTAAAGAAAAATAATAATTCTGACCCCCCCCCCCTAAACAAAATGGCTGTTAAAAGAGTTATTTTATTTACGAAGCTAAAATGGTAAGGATGATCAGTTCAGAAGACAAAAGAATCTTTTTTTTTTTTTTTTTTTTTTTTTTTAATGGATGTTCACTGCTTCAAATACGAGACGTCCTTTTTTCTTAGTTATTTAATACTTACTCCGTCTTATAACTTATTTTGCAACATAGGTTACGAATTTCAGAACGTATGTTCCATCTTCAGACTCCCTCCTGAGAGGTCGTTAAAACATTAAAACACTACAAAACGTACACATCACATACAATAAACAAATAACACTCAAATGCGCTACGGGTGTACACCAACGCATCAAGAACGATTGCTTTTTGTATTCAACAAATACTGTACTACTAACAAAACAATTTCTACGTTTAATATGAAGTAAAAACATATTATTGCCATAGAAGAGGATGTACCGTACCAATATACGTACTCTATTAGCAGAGGGTTGAAATCTAAATGAAAATAACGTTTCTCGAAACTATTTGACTGAACATTAAGATTTTTAAAATTACATAATTAGATATAAGAGTGGTGATGAAGGCAGATTTTTAATTTGCAACCCTTAATTAAGATCTATTATTTTTTCAAATGTTTCAAAAACGATAACCTCTTAGAAACTTGGAAATCAGCTGTCTCTTTAAAGGGTTTAAATCACTTTAATGTTAGTTACAATATCAACTCATTTTACAAATTTAAAATAAACTTATGCAGTAAAATAATTATAAAATTAATTTACTTAATTTAACCAATTACATAGTAATAATAAATATAGTATTGGCGCAACCACCCGTTGTGAGAGGGGCTGCTACATTTAGATTTCATCAGTGATATGGGGTCAGCATATCGAATTATCGTACTAGCCAATAGACCCATCTATGTCTCTAGATTAAATAACTAAATATCGTTTTAATGTGTATCATTTTTTTTTGTGTCACAAGTGTAGGTATATTGTTTTGGTTTTCCTTTTTTAGATTACAAAACTATTGATAAAACGTTTTCACGTAATGTCTCACAAGGTTAAACCCAAATTCAATACTCCAGCTGAATGGTAATGTACTTTATTAATAAATTCTGTAAATATATGCAAAGAGTTGTTGATTTGAAATCACTATATATTAACTAAGAAATTTTACTACTCCCGTCCTATGTCTTTAATGACTTAGTAATTATATATGTGGAAACAAAAAAAGGTTTTTATAACTCAGTTCCAACAAACACATCAAAAGTGAGAAGAAAAAACACATCAAATGTTGTACAAAATAAAGAATGTGTTTTATGTTAGTGTTTTCCCTTACTTCTCGAGGGTTTATGTAGACAGTAGAAGTGGAAGAAGTTTGATAGAGAGAGAAAGTCGAACGACTTAAAAAGACGTGGACCTGAAAGTTATAACCTCCTCTATACCTAAATTAAGAGATAAATACCTGTTAATTTGGATATATCATAACAGGCATTGGTTTTGGAAGTGGATGGAATTGCCTCATGTATACTAACTCTGAATTATTATATTTGGAGAACAACCTATTAAAATAAATCAGACTTCGTACGCAACTTTCACTGCAAAACAATCTACTCTCGTAGATTATTCTAAACCCACATTTTATAATAAAGGAAACTGTATCGTAAAGTACACCTTCATTCAAGGCCTAAGTTAATTAAGAAACAAGACACCTCACTCTCCCCAAAGGATTAGATGTTTTGCCAATTCCATGCCTACAGATCTTAAAAAATGGAGAACAATATAAAGAAAAGGTTAAAATACTACAATTTCTAAATGTATTTTTACTTAAATAATTACTATTTTTTTAAATTTTTGATTTTGAATTAGTCCATTTCGGGCGGTTCAACACAATACTGATTAGTAAATTGTTTAAATTTTTGTATGGAAAAACATGGCTCAGTTGTTATAGGTGCGCGTTTATCTCGCTGCAGTTTGGACTAGTGAAACATCTGGTTGATAAGTTTCTATTTACTTGTGTCTTACGCGTCTTTGTTTGTCTGGAGGACATGAAGTAAAGACGTTTGTTAAGAAGACAAGTAGGTTTGAGTTAGGCCTGTATCTTTAATTTTTCTTATCTAGTATCTCTTGACCAATTCTTGTTCTCTTCCGACTCTGACACTATTAGAGTATTCGAGTACCAAGGGTTTTCATTTATATTCCTTTTTTGGGGCGAAAGGTTTATCTCTAAAACAAGACAAAAATATATTGGTAGCCTTGAGATTTGGTTTCGTTCATCTGCGTAAAGTACATCTAAATACAGTATCAAGCCGTAAAAGGTTAAGAAATGAGATCTACACAAGGGAGCTGTGTGATTTGAACTCCTTTCCAATTTCAAAATTATTTTATAGTAATGTCATTCTATTTTAAAGTAAAGTAAGGTTTATTTTTCGGCCTCTAGTCTTGTTGGTGTATGATACAAGATTTTTTTTTTTTTAATCAAACAATTTATTTTTTATACAGGTTATTTGATGGGCAGGCATTTAGCAATCGATTTAAAATTCAATCTTAGGATCTCAAAAAATTTAGTTTTTTATTATCCAACTACGTGAAAATTCAATAATGAACTGACAACTTTAAACACATTTTTATGAGTATTACAGGTACATCTCTAGACAAAGTAAACAATTACCAGTGAAATCAATTATACAAAATAAAAAACAGAATTGTAAAAGTCAAGGATATTTTTAACAGGATGTCAAAACTATTTAAAAGGTATGATTTGAAAATGGATAATAAACTCTGCATCTTACGTTCCTATGCCTTCTCCATTCTCTTGTATGGGGTTGCATCCTGGACATTGACTGAAACAGCACCCAAGTAAAATAGAAGCATTTGAAATGTGGTTTGCTCGTAGTATCTGAAAATTTCCTGGACGGACAAAATAACAAGTGACGTAATGTTAGAGAGCATGGAGAAAGGAGCAGAAGTGCTGAATGTAAAAAAGTTCAGTAATTATGCCACACAATCCGCAAAGAGAGTAAATACAATATTTTACAGTGCGTACTGCAGAGTAGAGTGCTAAGAAGAAAAGGCCCTGGAAGAAGATATCCTGGGTGATTAATTTGAGAACATGGTTTGCAAAATCCACAATAGAAAATTTCAGAGCAGCTGTTAGCAAAGTGAAGATTTCCTAGATCCGTACCGGAGAAGAGGATGAAGAACTTGAAACATATACTTTCCATGGATTTCATTATAAATTGGGCGTTTATATAATAAAAAAATATGTTTTTGGTTGTTATTGTTTTTTAAAGTTCTATGGAGATATTTCAACTATTGTTATTTTTTGGGCTTCATTGCAATCGATTGACCATAATGATAATAAGAAAATGATATCAGAATCTTGAAATTAGAAAAATGTGTGATTTAATTGAGAACCTCTTAATTTACTTGTTAATCCGTTCTCAAACTTCATTGGTGTTTGTAGGGAAATTTTTGAGGTAGATTTGATTACCGTCGGAATATAATTCTCCTATAAAAAAAAAGTTTTGCACAGCAAAAACGCTAGGAAAGGAGCAAGTAAAATCTTTCCAATTCTAGGAAGGATTATCCACCCACTGGGTTTACTTTATCTCTTTCCTTACAAAACACTAGAAATCATATTGCCCAACTCACCGAGTAAACCAAAGTATAAACATTTAGAAAAAAAAAACAATAACAAAAAGTTTCCTTGAATTAATTAACTCACAGTTCCAAGATATTGATTGCATATCGCAACAGATCTCTGTAAACGTGTAACTGATTGTATAAGAGGGCGTTGATTTGCCTAAAGCTATTAAATAATTTGGAAAAGTTAAATTCACATTTTATGTGTGGTCTCGCTATCTTTATATCCAATCTCCTCTCGGGCAGTGACTTAGATGTGTTTACACTGTGTATCAATTCAAAATGAGCCGTTCGACATTAAATCTCAAGTTTCTGTTCCAATGTGATTAAACAACAGGTTTTCAGGACCCTTCAAACTCTAATACACAGAAAAGTAAACATATAAAACTCATATGTTTCTATTTGGTCTAACTGAAAAATTTAAAGAGTTTAAATAAACACAGTAATAATACTGGAAGTACATCATGCAGTTAAAAAATAATTTTATCAAATTAAAAAAAATAATAAAAAGTGAGAAAGTAATACTGTATATTCAAAAGAATATAAAGTGTTTTAGAAAAGTATGAATACATCTAGATTAATGTTAACCTATTAACAACAGAGAAGCGAGAATTGTTGCAGCCTACACCTTTTAGTATACAAACCGATATCCCATAGGATTTGTAATTCAAAATTTTTAAACGTTTAATTTCTATACGATTTACACTATTGACCGATGGTACTTGGTAGAACTCCATTTTAATGAAAAACAAACACAATATTTAGTAAATTCTACAATTTATTTGAGTCTTGCCGACCATGGTTTCGCCAACAACGGCATTTACAAGGCAGCTTAACAAAGACTAAGGAAAAATATAGAAACTAACATATTATTATTACAAAAGGAAGAACAGTTACTTAGCTAGGGTAGGGGGGGGGGGGGTAAGAGCAAGGGAAACATGTGGTCATACGGAAGACAATGGTTTTAACAATGTTTTGTCAAATTCACCGTTGTTAAAACCATTGTCTTCCGTATGACCACATGTTTCCCTTGCTCTTACCCCCCCCCCCATACCCTAGCTAAGTAACTGTTCTTCCTTTTGTAATAATAATATGTTAGTTTCTATATTTTTCCTTAGTCTTTGTTAAGCTGCCTTGTAAATGCCGTTGTTGGCGAAACCATGGTCGGCAAGACTCAAATAAATTGTAGAATTTACTAAATATTGTGTTTGTTTTTCATTTTTTCGTTTAATTTCTAATTTGTAGAAGAAATTGTTGGGGATTTTTTAACAAACTAATTTAAATTTTTTTAATAATTTTAACATTTACAACAGTTTCCAAAGTTATTTACCACTTACAGGTTAGGTTAGGTAAGTTGTAAGTGTAGGATTTCTTTAGCTCTAGAACCAAAACTAAATGGTTATCAAAAACATTGAAAGACTAAAATCACCCTGAAACCATTAGATATATTAAATTATTTGTTGCAGTTATATATTTTTTTCTTTTTGAGGTTTCTAGAACTTCTAGAAATTCACAAACAGTTGTTTTTAAAAAATAATAATAGCATTGAGTAAAATAATTGTAGTACTATTTCATTTTTTGAATTTGTTCCGTAAAAATTTATTTCTACTTTTAAAACTGAAAATTCTATCATTTATTAGCTTTTAACAGTGGACAGCGTAAACGAGTGGACAGTTTTATTTTAAGGTCAATATAATTTACTGAAATATAGAATGTGAGATACGTTTTATTCTTAGTTGAATTTGTTTAATGACGGCATTTTGAAACGGTTTTAAAATAGTTCCTTAAGTCTTCTAGTAGAAATCCTTAGCCTACTTCATTATGGATGCCTACCATGGAGAGTCACAACTAATAATGTGAACAAATTACAAATATTAATTAATAATTGCTTGAAACGATCACTCAACATATATTGAGCAAATAGAATTACAAACCGAGAACTCTACAATAGATATGGGAAAGTTAAATATCTGAGACTAAAAAAGATAAAGTATGGCTTGATCGGGCGCTCTCTCAAGAGATCTGATGTCAGTATTAGTCGTCAGTTACTGAAATGGCAGACCTGGCAGACCCAGGATAACACGGAGAAAGGCGATATTTTATTAGATTAAAGAAGAAGGCAAGGAGGGAGATAAAGTACTTGGCAAAGAAAAAGAGTTAGGTGAAAGTTACTACGTTTCTCAAGGGATTGAAGAATATCAAATAGGTAAAGTAACTGCATGTTAAATATAATATAATTTCATATTATTACCTTTCATCTATTTGTCCTTCTTTTTTACTTCAAAAGAAGGTATTATAGGTAGTGAAATATAAAATATCGGAATTTATTTCAATATTATTTTTATCTAGTATTACTCAGGTTTTACTTGGTAGATTTAAGTAAAATACTTGTACGATATAAAATCTGTACTTTGAGTGATAAGAATCAAAAGTGTCTGATTGAGTTTTTTTTCGATAAATGTCTTCATTTATGAACGATAAGATTCTTCTTTAGGATAACATATCTCACGAAACGTGTGGAACCTTATGAAATTCCGTGAGATTGTTTGTAAGACAACAAGTATGACAAGATGTTGAAATGTTATCTGATGCATATCAAAAGATGCAAAGATATTTCGAAAGCTATAGATGTGTCGGTTCTTCTTGGCTTATATAGTTAGTTAGTACCTATTGAAAGATATTTTGTTATTTATAGTCACTAGATTAGAACTTTTTAAGACTAATACGAAATATTCTTCTAACGTAAATATAAAAAATATAAAAATATTACTGAAAGATTACCAGAATCTAAACTTATTAAAAAACTAAATGTTACACAATCTTAACGTAGACTGCACATTTTGCACTTTTTTTGTATTTTAAACCAATTCAAAGGGCTTCCGTCTACCCAGTGCATTGTGCAACAGCTGTATGACTTCATGGTCGTGCTTGAAATTATCTGATGTAGATTAAATATTATTAGTAAAATATTATGTATATGTAAACGAAGTCAGTATTATATCCTACAAATACATTTTCTGAATTAATGGCGATAGCCTAAAGTTCAGTAGCCAAACTAAATGCACAATGTGATCATTTTATCTTTAAATACCATTCAGGGATACCAAGAACTTGTCTGACTTTACATAAATTCCAAAATAGTGTTACAACTACACACATAGTCTTTATATGGCAACATTTTAACCGTTTAAATCAAACAAACTTTACGAAAGTTTGAATCGCATTACAACATTGCGAAATGATTTTTTTAAATGGTAATGCAGATAAATAATTATACAAATATATAATTTTATTATAAACTACAGTTTTTTGAAATGATACTTTTTTCTTTTCTTATTTATATTTATCAACACAAAATAATAAGAAACACGCTAATGTTTATTTAATAATAATGTAAAAATAAAGTTCAATTGTTATTTCGACCAAATAATATTGTTTTTTCATGAATCCATTGATTTTTATATTGGTTTACGTAAGTTTGTTTTTATTATTTCAAACATAGCTTCATCTTAGAACAAGAAATAAGAACTTAAAATAAAGGCAAATAATTTACTGATTATTTGAACTTACCGTCTTCAATAATCCTCTTACACAGATACACAGATCAACGCCGGTAGTTTCGACTATTCAACCATTCTCAAGTTGAGCAGGATCCTTTGCTTATTAACACTTAACCTCCATTTCTAAAATAACACTTTATACACACACACGCACAAATAAAAACTTTAATTGAAAAATAGTTTATTATAACAGATTAGTTATTGTTAATCAGGTATGCCAACTGTCACGCTAGGTAAGTTGAAAATGTCTGAATAAACGAAACGGTCGTCGGTGAATGATGGTTAGAGGAATATTGAAGTCCAATTAATCATAGATTACAATCAGTATTCAGTATGGTTACAAAAAAAAATGTTGCAAATAAATGATCTCAAATACAATTATTTTGAATTTTTGATACGACGTATAGTTTTTCAGTTGTTAATTAAAGCATGTACAAACTTTGTGTGCGACATGGAAATAGTTTCTGAGCTACCTCTAAGAGTTCACAACACGGTAGATTTTAATTCTATTTAAACCACTAAAAAATAACGTAGTGACTTTGTTGTCTGAAACATGTTTTCATTAAATTTATATTTTAGGAGACAATCGAAAAAAAAAATTTCAACCATTTCCTCTTTTCCCTTAAAATCGGATTATTTTGAAAACTCTGTAATTATCAATTTCTCAAAAAGGAAGTATTTTAAAGCATACCTTTTTGACACATGTCATAATTTTTTCCCTTTGTTTAAATTTATTTTAATTTATGAATTACACAAATACATACAAACATATAAGCCTCCATAGCTACATTTCACTTTCTTTTTTTTCAATTTGTTATTAAACAAACAAAACAATAAATAATGATTTAGGCACTGTGATTGCAAATCTGTTTATATAACCTACTATATAAATAATGATTTACAAAATAATAATATAGATCACCAATACTTCTTACATCCTCAACAATATTCTGTCATGACAGATTATATTTCTATAACTTTTTGATTCTTGTGTTGTGTTTAAGTAGATAGTCTACATTTTACCAATAACAGTTTATGTGCACAAGTGTTAATTCTCTTCCACTGTATTTTTCTTCTATGAAAAACGCTGCACACCTAGTCTTTATTTTAAAATATGCGTACATCAAGACATAAACCTTCCTCACTCTCCTCAGGATCTCAGTTTAGAAACATCGCAGTTTCCATTTCTCCCTTAATATCATTCGAATGAAGCACAAACACAATATTTCCTAAATATCTACTGTGGTAAGCTGCATGATCGGCAAAACTGGCGAAACGACAAGACTCAATAAATTGTAGATGTTACAAAATTGTTTGTTTGTGTTAAGTTTAACATGGAGTTCTGCCAATTATCTTCGGTGGTTATCATAAATCGTATATTCTCCGTTTATTTTTCCTTTTTAACATCTACACTTAAAAATTAATTAATTTATAACAAAATTATCAAAATATTGCTTATGCACGAAGTACAAAAATGTTGTAGTATTTTCTACATTCCCAATAAGTGCATTCGGAAATTTGGGCATATACAAAAATGTCTAGCCAACACTTTTTCAAAAAGTTAAGCTGGTGTAATCCGTATTATTAAAATGTACTTGTTAAAACTGTTTAAGATAGTCTCTCAACTTACCTTAGGTGTTACCAGAAATTTAAGTGGATCGTGAAATTTTCCGTGTAAAATATTATTAAACTTTATTTATTTTATCTAAGCCGCAGTAAATTCTTCCTATTGATTCTTTTATTTGTTATAGTATGTCCTTTCTGCAGTCCTTGAGAACAGAAATGGTTAGGTTAGGTTAGTTAGAGCTAGATTTTTCCGTCATTTACACTACTGTCTCATCTTCATTAATCTAACGGATTATTGAAACTCTCTTCTAATACCTGACACTAATATTGTTTACGAGTTGTGGGAAGTGATAACATAATTATGTCATAAGTGATAAAATTATGTGCTTATTGACAACCAGTGACAGTTATTGCTCCACTTAAAGAAGTATTATTAATGGCCACTCTAAGCGATTATAATCTTATAGCGGATGAAAAATCCAAGAGATGTTTTGTCAGTGGCATTAAGATTTTATTATATCAACGCACACTATGAAGAATTTTTATGACTGTTTACAAAAAAATATTTTTAAAGAGAAGATATGATATAATTGTTTTCTGCAAACTGGGCATCATTCCTAGAAAGTTGCAGAACAAGTCTCAATAACTATGAAATAATGTGAGGACATTGGCGTTGTAGTGATGTATCAATTTTCTCTTGCTTTAGGTTCGAATGAGTTCAGTAATAAAATACAATACGGTAAGATCAGGGTAAATCTGATAGAGGTCCTAGTAAGTAAATCTAGTATAGAGTCGTTTTCTTAGTTACAGACTATCAAATATTGGTAGACAAAAAATAAATAAAAATGGTCACACATCCATACACAAAACAAAAATCCAACCAAGTAAAATAATAACACCTTATTTTAAAATTTATTGGAGAATTATAATTTCCTAAAGAAACTGTTTAGAACATAATTTTTAAATTTACACCTTACACATTTTATTGCAGTCTCCTGGGTCTAGCATTAACATCACCTTACACTAACCCATAATAAAATTAACTTACACTTACCCAAAGTTTTATTTAAGTCTCCTGTGTTTAGTTATAACGTCACCTAACACTTACCCAAAGTTTTATTGAAGTCTTCTGGGTCTTGTTATAACGGTACCATACACTTCCCCAAAGTTTTATTGAAGTCTCCTGGGTCTTGTTATAACGGTACCATACACTTCCCCAAAGTTTTATTGAAGTCTCCTGAGTCTTGTTATAACGTCACCTAACACTTACCCAAAGTTTTATTGAAGCCTCTTGGGTGTTGTTATAACGGCACCATACACTTACCCAAAGTTTTATTGAAGTCTCCTGGGTCTAGTTATAACATCACCTAACACTTACCCAAAGTTTTATTGAAGTCTCCTGAGTCTTGTTATAACGGCACCATACACTTACCCAAAGTTTTTTGAAGTCTCCTGGGTCTTGTTATAACGGCACCATACACTTACCCAAAGTTTTATTGAAGTCTCCTGGGTCTAGTTATAACATCACCTAACACTTACCCAAAGTTTTATTGAAGTCTCTTGGGTCTTGTTATAACGGCACCATACACTTACCCAAAGTTTTTTGAAGTCTCCTGGGTCTTGTTATAACGGCACCATACACTTACCCAAAGTTTTATTGAGGTCTCCTGGGTCTAGTTATAACATCACCTAACACTTACCCAAAGTTTTATTGAAGTCTCTTGGGTCTTGTTATAACGGCACCATACACTTACCCAAAGTTTTATTGAAGTCTCCTGAGTCTTGTTATAACGTCACCTAACACTTACCCAAAGTTTTATTGAAGTCTCCTGAGTCTTGTTATAACGGCACCATACACTTACCCAAAGTTTTATTGAAGTCTCCTGGGTTTAGTTTAGTTATAACGTCACCTTACAGTAATCCCAAGTTTTATTGAAATCTGCTGTTAAACCAAGTTTTAATTATGACATTTTATCAATATTTGATTAAAATCGTAAAGGACGATTTGGAAAATATGAAATTTTGTAGTTTGATACATATTCAGATACATTAAAATGTTGTTTTATTAAACAATTACTAATATTAGAGACAGATATGTGAGAACAAAAAGTTGTTCAACATTTGTAAACACGTTTCGGGTTGTACACAGAATTTTCAATATATTATTTTCGATTTAGGGATTTGTTTTTGTTTTTCTCTTAGTCTTTACTTCATTTTGTCAGAGTAGTGAAGATGAGAAACAGCCAAATCAGACGCAAGATACAGGGCACAAACCGCGATCAAAGGGTCCTTACCTCTGTATACCAAAGCTTCAATCCACAATGATGCTCTTTTGCCGGCTTTTCAATTAAGAATCATTGGGAAAAGTAACGGTTAAGATGAACAATACAATATGATTGACAACCGTTTCTAAAAATGTGGAAGTAGCTCAGAGACAGTCGAATATATCTGTAAATAAATATGTCAAGCAGAATTGTATACGGTTTGAATCCTAAACATAAGTTTAATTGGTGCAACTTTCAGTAATAAGGAAAAAGGTTTGCAACTTCAACAAACAGAAAAAGTAAAAATATATTATATTTCTATACATCTATATTTCTATACATTTTTCATATCTTTTATAATATGGGAATTGTCTGTCTGCTTCTTAGAATTCTAGAAGCTTGTATTTAGGATTAGGGTTGAGATTCGCAAATCTTTAATTAACGTTAATATGATATGTGCTTTTGCAATTCCAGTTTTTTGTGCCACCTTGATACGTTTACATTATTAAATAGCAATCTGTTAATTAGTAAACTTTTCGGACGCCTGTGTGTGTGAATATGTGTTGCTCATTGTGTATGTATGATAAGACCGTTGCCCACTCACAGGCTTAAACCCCTGTGGTTTCAATTTTCTCTATGCTAATATCTGTACTTTTTATTTGCAATTGTTATTAAGGAAATAAATATCTCTTGGTTTTAATAATCTAAAATCTCAACCGTTCAAAAAATAATGGCAACACAGAAACGTAGTCCGTAATAGTGCTAGGTTCTACATACAACTGAGAATAAAGTTAGGTTAAGTATTTGTCTATATGTTGTTTAAATGTTGTTAATTAATTATTAACAATTTGGGAGGGTGGAGGGTGAGGGGTATATTTGTTTTTGTTGAAGTTAGCGATAAATATTCAAAAGCGATGAGTTATACGTTTGTTTTATATGGTCAGGGTTCCATACGTAGAACGAAAGTTGATCGATATTTTTGAAACATAAATAAATTATTAAATATTTTTTATATACACAAATGATGATAAATGAAGGTATAAATTATTCAGATAACATAAATGATTTTTATTTTCTCATTTATTTAAAGCATTGAGAGAGTATTTGATGAATGAAAAACAGGTGTCGAGGTTTTGGTCGAAATATCTGTTTTGTGGTTCTCTGAATAAAAAAAAAAAGAAGAAATTTTGGAATGATGTCAGTATGTCTATTTGTCTACGTCTGCCCTTTGTAAACTGCTCTGCAGCCCTATAGAGTGGACGCATTTAATCAAATTTGTTATCTGGCCTATTTTAACCATATCTTTGGACATTATACAAGAATAAGGCGGATCTCACGTTTTTCATAAAATTTTATAAAAATATAGCCTTAAAGAACCGAAACAAAACGTACTGGTTTCCATCTTTTCACAAAGTTCAGCTTGTGAGTTAAACAGATACTGTTAGAAACAAAAAAAAAAAACTCATTAATGGAAAATTCATAATTTTCATTCAAATTTTGGTGAAGCGAGAAGATCAATAACCCAAGATAGTGTACTAAATGGTAATAAATATAAAATTATCACGCAGAAAAATTGACAAAAACTTAAAGAACTTACATTACATCCATTTAAAATTTGAAATAAAATAATATTTAGTCTTCGAACAAGTTTATGGCAGAAGCGAAGAGAGCATAGGGTTGTATATATTACATATGAATATCATTTAGTCTAAGTTTTTTTAAATATCTTTCAGATTAAAAAAAATGTAATACTACAATTATTTCACAAAAGTTGTGAGAAGGTATCTTTCAACACCAACTCATATACTATAAGGATAAATGCATTAATAAGCGACTTAAAATTTGTTTCATAGTAAAGACACTATAAAGTTGTAGATGAAACAATTAGTCCAATGTTTTTACACCATTTATTTAAGAATTTGGTGCATCAGATATTTCAAAAGGTTCAGAATTTTTTCTAATAAATTGTTTCATAACCCGAAATTTGAGAGACTACTAATTATTTCAGAATTTCTAATAATTTGTCCTAATAATTGTCTTATATTTTGTTAGTCTCTGTTTGGTAAAATTCCATTTCATTATTGTGTTTTTAAAATTTTAATTTTTTTATGTGATCTAATTTTGCTTCTTTTAAAACGATTATTAATGCTAACCGGAACTAAAACATTCTTAGATCAAATTAACAGTGAATAAAACTACAAACCGTATTTATTTTCCGTTTCTAAAGATTTCTCAATACTTTTATTCTCCCACAGTAAGTTTTACTTGTTATACGTTGCTCGTTAAGTGATAATAATAAAGCACGATAATCCTGTTAAAGTTACAACAAATCAAATCAATTAAAAGGGTCGACATTACATTGCTGTCTCGGCAAACAGTTTAAATTTATCTTGGCAATAAATCCCAAACGTGACTTTACGGTAGTTTTTGATCTCTTACTAAATAACATTGACCTTTACAAATATCAATTATAAATATATATGTCACATTTAGCCTCATTTATGTCAAAGCTATGAGTTTAAGCGTTATAATTATAAAAAATTTATAATCTTAATAAATTTTAAATTGTAAATTAAATGGTAAAGACGGATTTGTTTGTGACTCCTTTTTTAACGATTATTATTTTTTCACGTGATAATTTGGTAAATGAATATAAGTAATGAGGATTAAGAAAAAAAAAACACCTATATGTCCTATAAGTAAAATTACAAATTTCACAGAAATCCATTCATACGGTTATCCTTAGAAAAACTGAAAATAATAAATGTTATCATCAATCTAATTGTAAGTATTATGTGTAAATGGTAGATGAATGAATAAAATATTTAATATTTTCTTATAAATAAAATCTATCCATACGGTAAATATCCTTTAAAAAATTTAAAACCATAAATGTTGTGAACAGTCTTGTTTTTTTAAATCTTAAGTATAGAAGACGTTCAAACAAAAATGTATTTAAATAAATAAATCCTCAAATACATTTACTATAGATGACTAATTAATCTTTAAAAATACTTTTTTCTAAGTAAAAGAAAAACGTTTGAAATGAGATTAATACAATCACCAGGGAGTTCTGCTTCCCCGGAGCCCCTTTTTGGGTGTACTGCAGTTCCCTCGGCGGTCATTTCTGTTTTAACGTTATTTGCTAACGCAACAAATAAATTATGTAATGCAATAAAAAATAACTTGTACAAGAAAAAACGGCAAGAATTACCTCCCCTACCGAAGAATATATCGGAAGTTCATGACGCTCTAAACAGTATTCGTATAGTTAGTAATGAAGATGAAGAATTACTTCAGGTTAGGTTAGGTTAGGTTTGGTTAGGTTAGGTTAGGTTTTGAGTGACCGCCGGGGGAACTGCAGACATTTTTGGGGGAGCAGGATTATCGACCCTAATAAATTCCTTCAACCGCTGGGGGAACTGCATGTCAGCCAATCACCAAATGAAACAGTGCAGACAATTTTTTAAAACAAACGGTATATTTGAAAAAAGAAACGACAATTCCTCTACAAAATTATCAAAACATTTAAGTTATGTAGATGTTTAAAATTTTCTTTTTGACTTTCCATGACAATTAAGAAAATTTAGTTTCGTCGGGTTTTCTTACACGGAAAATGTGTGCAATTCAATGATCGAACCAAAACCACATACTACCGCCTCAATGAATAATAAGTCGCTGTATTTTAACCAGCGTAAAATGTGCTGCAGAAAATATATAATGAGAAACCCTATTTTTTTCATTTTCAACTCGGTTTTTTGGTATTATTTGAACGATATTTTTAATTTTATTATTATTGTTTTCTTACCAGTGTAATCTCTTTTTCATAATGACAAAAGTTTTCTTGGTGGTTGGTGAAACGCTCAAAAAAGCTTATCGTCCGGTGAAGCTATATGTACACTGTGATGGTGACTAGCTTCAGGTTCGAAACAGTTAAAGAAATGTGTTTATTACAATAGCAACTGATAGGTGAATTTAAATTTCAGTAGTTATTATTTTTCAATTTAAAATTAAAATCAACAGCGTATTTGACATATTCAACATCTCTGATATTAAACATATTAAACATAACAAGGCGATGCATATCCACCTCTGATTCTGCCTAGGTTTCTGAAATCAAAGGACTCAGAACGGTAAAATTCTATTGGAGGTAGTTCCTCTTTCAATAATTGAGTTTGTTTATAAAGAAGTTTTTTTTTTTTTTTTAATACCAGTTGAGTTTGTGTAATAGTTTATTTTTGTAAAAGAAAAATCTTTAAAAGTCACCACCATCAAGTAGTAGCGCTGGTAGTAGCGTAAGGTTTACACCCCCCTTTTCCTCCTTACCACGCTGAACCACCTTACAGTATTACTTCAAAGGACCTTATTTAATATGACATCTTCTCATTACGGACGATATTCGCTCATAGCAGCAATTTTATTGTTCTTCATGTCTCATAATTTTATCAAGAAATAAAATATCTATAAAGGTAAAGTAACATGCTAGGAAAAAATTCAGTACCCTCTAAAAGTATTCCGTTTTGAGGATTACTATTACTTAAAAAATAAACAAACAATTAATTCGTTTAAATCAGGGTTAAAAAATTAAATTAAGTTTGTTTACAAAATCTGTTAAATAATTAAGATGTACAAAACAAAAGTATTCATAGAACATAATCATTTTATACTAGGGATGATATAATCTAAGATGAATATATTTAGTATTCGTAAAAAACAAATTATTGTGCACAATTGTGTATTTTCTCATTTTGTAAAAATATCTCTTAAATATATTTTCTCTTAGTGTTAATTATCTAATTGTGTTGACAAGCACAACATGTAAAATGAAAATATTGTACATAGGTTATATACTAACCGTTTCCAGTTGTGAATTTTAACAGATTTGAATAATAATCGGTTGAATAATATGTGATTGGCGTAGAAATTCCTTAGCGAATTAAATATAACATTAACACATTAACAGTAAGCCAAATAAACGGTTTAGTTTTGTGAAACGTAAGCAATAAATCACAACAATAGGTGCATAAAATAAAGGAAGCACTATATGAGTTATTCTAAATGAAATAAAAACAGCAGTTATAGAATTCCAAACAAAACAATAAAGTAAAATGTATATGGGAGTTTAAACCGTTTAAATTTGTAATATGTAAGCAGTTAATCACAAGATAATGTGAATGCACAAAAATTAAATAGGTCCTATGTAAGTTTACCTAAAATTAATGTAAAAGAGTTGTTATAAATTCTCAAACAAAACAATAAAATAAAACACATTTGAGAATTTATAACAGCTTTTTCAATTTTTTTTCTTCAAATTATATTATTTTTCCATAGGAGGCGTGTTATTTAAATGATAAATTTATTACAAAATTAGTGTTTTCAAGGAAAATGGATAATTTCTAGAAAATATGCAAGTAAAAACTTAATTAGCTCCCAATCATTACAATAGGCCGTATTATAAAGAAATACGCGATTGGTGCAGACATTTCTTAGCGAATTAGAAATAAGATTAGATATTGTATAAATATTTATAAATTCTATTTATTGTATCATATATGTGGTGTTACACACACATACAGAAAAACCTCTCGGTCATCATTGTCTTATACCAAAAAAGAGAAAAGCATAAAATAAAGACTCCTAGAATTGTAATACTCTTTATATTGTCAGAGTCGGAAGAAACAAGAGTTGGTCATGACAGATCTGATAGGAAAGATGAATATAAAGGGCTCTAACCCAAGTAGTAGATCCCTCAAGAGCACCATCCATGCCTCTCTACTCACTGTTGGCGAGTCCCTGAAAGTCACACATCTTAATTAAATATAGATGTTTTTTATATCTAAATACGAAATTTGTTATGTACTCAGGGTCCTCGTAAAATTTTCCAATTTTCTCCACTCTTGGTAAAAATTCTATTTCATAAACGACCTAACTTGAAACGTTAACATACTAGTTCCGTTTATAAGTTTCAAAATAGGGACCGTTGAAATCCTTTAATTATTTTAAAGATAAAAGAGCAACAAAATCCATTAAAATGAACTGTGAATAAATTCTCTATACTATTTTAATTTTTTGATGAAACTAAATAAACAAATGTAAAAATAATGACGTATGAAAATGAAGGACAGAACTTATACAGCCCACCTTCACTTCCGCAATTAATCAGACAGGTCAGATATCAAGTTTCTATTATTGCAATGTTATTATTTAATGTACGGAATCGATTTAATTGAAATATTTGCATATATCAAGTTTAATAAAAGCAACCATTTCACTCCTTACATAGAACTAACAAGTACAAATGTGTTTAAACAACCTGTCATCTCGATGTTTTTACTAGATGAAACTTGTTTGAAATGCGATATCAGTTTTCTTACTGCTATTTATTTTGTTCCAAGAGCTGTGTTTTATTTTATTGCTTTTTTGTTTTTGTGTTTCGTTTTTTGCATTTCATATTATTATTTGCATCTCATAAATGTAGACAGCACGCTGTGATAGTACTAAAAATAAGTGTATTACTCAATAAAAGAAGTAAACATGTTGTTATATTTCCTGTTCCTTATTTTATTCCAGAAATAGTTTAAATTTTATATATACTAACCCTGGTGAAGACTTGTGTGAAGCGAATTAATTTTCCCAGTAATTTAAATTCAATGTAAATGACATGTCGTATTTCGAAGTTGAATTTTATTCCGCATTGTCAGATGCAAGAAATGCAAAGTAAAATAAATATTATATGCACATAATGGCTGACATGTTTCTTTTATAAAGAGACAATGGATGCGTTGGCACTCTTGTGGGCGCCCGGAGGGGCAGCTTCAATACATAAACTCGGACGTGGGCCCCGGAAGCACATCCCATCTGCAAATAACCCACTAAAAATATCCTTTTTTGATATTTCAACCGCCTAAGCTTTCTCAATATTTGACCCTTTAAAATAACTAAATACCATCGATGAAGCTCTTTTTAATACTTAGATTTTAATCTCTTTTGTATCAGAGATTTCAAACTCTCCACGTTAGCACGTAATATGAAATAAAGGAAACGGTTGCGTTTCAAAGTTGCAGCTCAGATTGTCTACAAACCGACAGTCTATTGTTCATCGTACTGACAGATAGATTTAATTAAAACAGTAGTCTCCTAGATCCATGATAAATTGATCATATTTACATTCACTTAACGTTTTCGTAAAAGATTTATCACAATGAAATTTTGACTCCTAGTTATAATAAATTTTGGGTGAGATTCGAACCCACAGATTTAGTCATGTTCTTGATTAGAGAAGTGACATTCGGAGCTTCCTATTTCTTAATTTCTGGCTAAGCACATATTTAAGAAATTTGAATGTAGATCGTAAAATTCTAAGTCTTGTCCGATTTTGTTGAAACAGATTTTCTAACAGTAAAAAACACAATAAAAATAAGCATACAATTCTCCTGGACTTTCATTATAAAATGAAATCTTTCAATAATTCATCTATAATATTAAGGTCCATACGAAAGCAACGATACATTATGGATATTGTAGATGGTTAAGAAATCCTAAAAATGTTCAGTAACTAAAATCACTTATATTAGTATTAAAAATATAAATATTACAACTAATGAACAACATTTGGTTTGATATTGCTAAATTTTAAATAGCGTAATAAAAACAAAGCTCTGTTAAAAGAAGCATGAAATTAATATATAATTGAAACAAAAAACAAATTTGTCAGTATTTTCTTAAATGTACTAAAATTATTGCAATTCTAGCTTGGATATATTTTAAGATGTCCTTCTGTATTATGAGAACATATATAAATTGTTTATGTTTATAAAACTTGCAATAATAAGTTTGTCATAAGATAATCAAACTACAATTAGCTTTAAATTCATGTTTCGCTTTAGTAGGAATGTTTTCTTTTCTTTTTTTCATTTTAAAACACATATGTTTTCAAAAAAGAGTTTTTTAAGGATCTTCGATTATGTAGAGATAATTATTTATTCAGATATAAATTACATTGTAGGAGGATAGGAGAACATTCTATTAATTTTCCTTAGACTAGACGTAACGCAGAATCGATGGGCCGTTTTATCACTGTCATATTTCCTCATCAATATATTTGCATTAATTAAGAGCCGCTCTAAAATGATTAATTGCAAAAACATTATAATTGTTTCAAAAAGTCGAGAGATTACTTTTTAATAAAAGAAGTGTTTAGGGTAATTAATTAATTAACTATTAGTTGGATAGAAAACAAAAACAACGTTTTTGCATAAATATTAACCTAAAGAGTTAATTTCACATCAAGTGACTGAGCACATATTTCTCAGATTTTCTTAATCTTGCTATTTAGTGCATATAGTTTCATATAGCATTCCTCCAAATAACATGGAAAGGAAAGCAGTTGATTGAAAAATCTGATGGATATGTAGTCACCTGATATGGTGAAATAAATTTAATTTCACTTCAAAAGATAAATATTATTTCATTTCTATTTTATACAGCTTGCTAAATCAGATGACGAAACTATTTATAACATAAAGCTTTCTTTGTGCGATAAAATACATATCAGTTTAGTGAGTTAAAAATACCCCAACAGAATTAATTTTATAAAAGCAAATTTAATATCGTTGAAATATTAGAGACGATTTTGAACTATTTCGTAAACTCATTGATAAACTAATAGTTTGATTCTAAGTTTTCGTTTGAAAAAGACTACAATTGGTGTAGTTGGGTATGACCTACAAGAATTCTTTATGACCGTAAATTATAAAATGAAATATACAGCAAGAGGAAGGCTAGTAAAAAAAAATTAAGTATAAGAAAAGATTTATACAAAGTTATTCATCTTTACTTGGATTACAGTGTTATATTCATTTTCATTTAAAAGTTTGATATTAAAATGTTAATTGAATCCTCTTCATAAACAAATTTAATGTTATTATAGTTTTTTTTTCTTTTTTATTGATAAATTACTCTATAAAAGTTAAATTCATTCACAACTCTATTTAAAGTTGAAAACGTTTTTTCGCACAAAAATATGTATGTAATTTTAGAGACCAACGAACCCTCAGGGTCTTGCCTATAGTGAGTACGGGCTTAGGAAATCGGTGAAAACGCTTAAACCAACTGACATATTCCATACTTTTTAGGACAGTGCCCGAGGTTTATTTTTACTTTTTACAGATAACTCCCAAACCCAAAAAAGAAATATTCCATATTTGTTGGATGAGCAAGTGTTACTATTTAGGAAACTTCGATCAAAATAGTTTTAACCAGTTTTGAGAAAATGGTTTTGTTTTTGTTATAACAAATATCCCAAATAGTTGGGGGAAAAATAGTGGGGGGGGTATTAGCTCAATTAAGTTATAGATAATACCAAAATGAGCTCAAAAGGAAGTGTCGTCCAAGAAAACATGTTGGAGTCAGTGACCGTGTCATACAATCAGCAAAAGTTCTTGTTATCGAAATAGTGCCTACAGACTGAGTAGGTCTGGAAATTTATTAATAATTTATTTATTTAATTACGTAACAATTATTGTTAGAATAATGTTTTATAATAATTGTTTAATGAATAATTTTAGTAAGACACTACCTCTTAAAGTTTTTAAAACACGTCAATTTTTTACTTAAGCTGATTTACCAACTCACCTGTAAATAAACTGCATTACAATTTTTGTTGTTTAAGTTTTCTGACATTAAAATGTATCCCTTAAAAACTACCAGGAAGCTTTACAAATAAAATCAAAACTGGTTTGGCCTGTCGTCTAACGAAGATGTTTAACAACAAAATTGTTGTATAACTACAACAATATAAGTATGTTTGAAATATACGATGGAAATACACGCAACTCGGTTTCAAACTACTTATATTAATCAACACTTTAAGATACTTAAAAGTGTATCGTGTTTAAGTGCAAGGAATAAAAAACTAAAGAACAGTGATTAAACAATTTTTGAAATATATAAACAACAACTAAACACCTGAATGCATAAAACTTGATGGCTTTCTATCACGAATAGATCGAGCTAATCTTTAATGAAGCTTACCAACGCACATTCTCACACAAACAAACAAACAAGAGAAGCAAACAATAAGTTGCAACAAGTATATAGAACATTGAGTCAAAGAAGAAAGAAAGAAAGAATAAAAAAGTTGTATGAAAAAAGGAGCGAACAAGAGAGGTGCCCAGGCTTTGTGATCCATATCCGCCGTCTAACGTTCTATATCATATAATAACATCCTTATAAAGCTGTGTAATAGACTTTGCACGCAAGAAACCTGTTGGAATTATGGAATAAAGTAAGCCAAATTGTTCTACACACCTACGTCAGAAATTTATTGCAGCTGCTATCGCATGCTTAATTATTTTGTTAAATTCGTTGGGTGTAACTAATTGTGACTTTGATTTGAAATATTTTTGTTTCATTATTAAAAAAATAACACATAACCAGTAGGCGTGTATGTGTTATAAACAGTGAAACTGAATTGTTAAAGCTTTTGATTCGTTGTTGTTGTTGTTGTTGTTGATTTAAGTCTTGGACATTGACGCTAGTGTAGATAAAAGAATTACAATTTGCTTTTTTTTAGAAAATACTTAAGTTCTAATGATACAAAAAGTAAAAAAGTATGTAAGTTAACAATTTCTATTTTACTTATATGTATCGTTACTTTCTCACAAATACTTAATATAGATAAATTAATTAAAGTTTCAATTTATCTTGATCTTTCAGCGGACATGTACATTTTGAGGTCACCTGAGATCAAAATGGTGATTTTAAGATTGATGTCTGTTTGGCGTGTGTAGTTCTCTGCAGCCCAAAACGTGATTTGAGAAATTATGTTTTTTTTTCCGTCGTGTAGTTCTCTACAGCCCAAAATGTGGTCTGTTTGGCGTCTGTGCTGTTCCCTACAGCCCAAAATGTGAATTTAGCATTTAGTCTGTTTGGCGTCTGTGCAGTTCTCTATAGCCCAAAATGTGATTTTAGCATTTAGTCTGTTTGGCGTCTGTGCAGTTCTCTACAGCCCAAAATGTGATTTCAGCATTTAGTCTGTTTGGCGTCTGTGCAGTTCTCTACAGCCCAAAATGTGATTTTAGCATTTAGTCTGTTTGGCGTCTGTGCAGTTCTCTTCAGCCCAAAATGTGATTTTAGCATTTAGTCTGTGCAGTTCTCTACAGCCCAAAATGTGATTTTAGCATTTAGTCTGTTTGGCGTCTGTGCAGTTCTCTACAGCCCAAAATGTGATTTTAGCATTTAGTCTGTTTGGCGTCTGTGCAGTTCTCTACAGCCCAAAATGTGATTTTAGCATTTAGTCTGTTTGGCGTCTGTGCAGTTCTCTACAGCCCAAAATGTGATTTTAGCATTTAGTCTGTTTAGCGTCTGTGCAGTTCTCTACAGCCCAAAATGTGATTTTAGCATTTAGTCTGTTTGGCGTCTGTGCAGTTCTCTACAGCCCAAAATGTGATTTTAGCATTTAGTCTGTTTGGCGTCTGTGCAGTTCTCTACAGCCCAAAATGTGATTTTAGCATTTAGTCTGTTTGGCGTCTGTGCAGTTCTCTACAGCCCAAAATGTGATTTTAGCATTTAGTCTGTTTGGCGTCTGTGCAGTTCTCTACAGCCCAAAATGTGATTTTAGCATTTAGTCTGTTTGGCGTCTGTGCAGTTCTCTACAGCCCAAAATGTGATTTTAGCATTTAGTCTGTTTGGCGTCTGTGCAGTTCTCTACAGCCCAAAATGTGATTTTAGCATTTAGTCTGTTTAGCGTCTGTGCAGTTCTCTACAGCCCAAAATGTGATTTTAGCATTTAGTCTGTTTGGCGTCTGTGCAGTTCTCTACAGCCCAAAATGTGATTTTAGCATTTAGTCTGTTTTGCGTCTGTGCAGTTCTCTATAGTCCAAAAATGTGAATTTAGCATTTAGTCTGTTTGGCGTCTGTGCAGTTCTCTATAGCCCAAAAATGTGAATTTAGCATTTAGTCTGTTTGGCGTCTGTGCAGTTTCTATAGCCCAAAAATGTGAATTTAGCATTTAGTCTGTTTGGCGTCTGTGCAGTTCTCTATAGCCCAAAAGTGTGAATTTAGCATTTAGTCTGTTTGGCGTCTGTGCAGTTCTCTATAGCCCAAAAGTGTGAATTTATCGTTTAGTCTGTTTAGCGTCTGTGCAGTTCTCTATAGCCCAAAAGTGTGAATTTAGCATTTAGTCTGTTTGGCGTCTGTGCAGTTCTCTATAGCTCAAAAGTGTGAATTTATCGTTTAGTCTGTTTAGCGTCTGTGCAGTTCTCTACTGCCCAAAATGTGATTTTAGCATTTAGTCTGTTTGGCGTCTGTGCAGTTCTCTATAGCCCAAAAGTGTGAATTTAGCAATGATGTCTGGCGTCTATAACCTAAACAATATACTGATTTCTATAAAATGTGATGTGCAGCCATCTTTAGTAATATCTTGAACTTATATAACATTTCTTTCTTTTATTTTTTCGATAGCTTAAAAGTAGAAGGGATTTTTTAAGCCTCCTATTTCTACCCAAAACACAATATTACGGTTTTGCAAAATCAAGTTTAACGATTTTGGTCAAAGTTTACTAGAATTTATTTGCTATAGTCCCTCTATCAAATGGTTTATCTTTACGCCTCGGAAGTTATCGGTAGTAAAACATTTTTGAATGAATTATTGTCTCTAAACAGAAAGCTAAGAGGTCGTTAAAACTAGAATCTAAATAAATACAATTTACGCTTAGAATAAGATTATGGCAGAAGGTTAGATTGGGTTAGGGCGTGCAAGTTTATTTATTACCAATATAATAGAAATAAATAAAACAAAAATCGTACTTTCTCGCTCGTACATGAATAAACACAAAATAAACATGTTCAGTTATTTTGATACTTTATAGAGCGGAACGCTATTTCGCTACTAAACTGACTCTACGCTCGTATCATCAACTCATCTTTTGTAAAACTTGCAGTTATTTAAATTTAAATGTATTTTTTTATTACATGGCTAAGCATACTTCGTAGTTTTTTACTTTTAAAAAGATCTCCACTTACTTCGCTGATATGGGTAACTCGAATCTTTAAGTTGTACATGTAGTCTATAAGAAAGACGTGGAGGTTTGTTTGTTTATGGTCTTTCTGAGCAAGTGAAACCCTTGGCATTATCAGGTTAAGAGACGGGGTATGTGCAAGTGTGCAAACCATTATGTGCAAGTGTCGTTATGTATAAGTGTTATTATGTGCAGGTGTCATTATGTGCAAGTGCCATTATGTGCAGGTGTCATTATGTGCAAGTGTCATTATGTGCGTAAGATTCAACCATATTTTTAAAAGCCACCTCCACTATTCGTCCTCGGCGTATTTCATTAATAAAATCAAAGTCTTAATGACTTCGATAAAGATTGATTTTTTTACACATTTGAGTATTTTTTTTTAATTGGATGTGATTCTCTACACTGATTTGGGCTACCAATTTTCAAATGTCACCATAGATGGATCTATAATTATTCCTATTATAGATTAATATATATATATATATATATATATATATATATATATATTTAATGACTTCCAACGGCTTTTTAAGAAGATCTTAACAAAGTTTTCTTTGAGACCTTAGGAGGTACATTTTACCAAATAGAAATAAATAATTAGAGTCGATTCTGAGAAAATAATATGTTTATGATTTGATTTATTATGTCACATACCTGTAAATTATATGTCACGCCGATGATGTTTCACATAACCACACAACTTAGGTTCATAAGCACATAGAGACAGTTATTTTTATAAATTTGAAATCTTTTAAGCAGCCTACCGCCAACATATTAATTTATTCGTTAAATAAACATACATATTTGTAATCAGAATAACTTTTAGTTTTATTTGATGCCCCACAAATACTATTTTCATTTTTTGTTACAGCTAATTTTTTACCATATTTGGACAATACAAGGAATAAAAATGCAAAGTTTTAAATATATAGGATTTATCGTCTTGTCTGTAAAGACTGATTGAGACTTACAGACATACAATAGTTTGAAATTGTAAGGGTTATTGTTTTTACCTAAAGTCCATAATAAAGAGAAATCAATGAAAATATATTTCACCTTTTAATGGTTATTGAAATTTTTGTCTCACATCTCACAAACAAAAAAACATTATACGTTACCTATTTCTCGTTGCGGTTAAATAAAGTTGTAATTGTCATACAAAAGGTGTATTATATGATTCCGTACTGCAATTTAGTTTTAAAACCTAATTTTGTTTCTTCAGGTTTCTAGATCACGTTAAAGTGGAAGGGAGACGTAATATTTGAGATTTTAAATTTGGCCTAGCACCAGCATACGGGTATTAATTTTTTCGTCAAATAAACATAGATATTCTTAATCAGAGTCATGTTTAATTTTATTTGATACCCAAGGAGCATATTTCTTAAAATATAATTTTTCAACTAGATAGTTTTTGCCGAAAGTCATTTTTTACCGATATATTTTCCCTGTATGTGGGACAATACAAAGAATAGAAATGAAAAGTTACAAAAATATTGGATTTATTATCTTGCTTGTTGCGATAGAAATACACTTGTTGCGATTTACAGACAAGCGGACAGACGAGGACGAAATTATTATTGTCCTTGGTTTTACATACGTACTCTACGGTACGCTAAAAATTTAATAAAACATGTTAGTTTTGCTTATGGAATTAGAAAGTGTCTTCTAGAACATAATGACAATTTATATTTATTTATAAAATTGATTAGGTCACCAATTTGACTTTTAAAAAATTTAATACATATTAAGAAAATAAACATACATAATTAGAAATAAAATCAGTCTAATAGTAAAAAAAAAAAATGCTTGAAAATAGATAAAAAACAACAACTATTTTTCTTATCTGATACTTTCTCTATATACGTCATATATATATATATATATATATATATATATATATATATATATATATATATTAGGTGTGAAAGTAAAGGAAAAAATATATATATGATATTGAATATTAGACGCTCAACATTGTGGAAAAGAGGAGTTATCTAAAAAGTTACTATGATTTTTGAAATGAACTGATGCTAGGTTATTGCTACTCCGGAAGAACTGCAATGAACGACTTGAATCTACTAGTTTAATATAATCACTGATATCGAGGACTAAATAGCGTTAAACCTCCAGGTAACGATTATTGAAATGTAATACAAAAGTTGAATCATAGCTAATTTACAGACACAGATCATTACTGTATAATTTACTGCTAAGGCGATAAATAGAAAAGTTGCCACAAACAGCGGTTTCCAATTATTCATTACACCTTGAGGTAATAGAAACACATTAGATAGAAATGATGGCATTTTGTTGTGATGACTTTGCATTGTTTGTCTTGAAAATGTATTTTTAATAAGTTTATGTTTTGCTTTTAATGATTTATGAGGCGTAAATAACTTTCTAACTTAGATCATAACGGTAAATTAAAGCTTTAATTATTTAACCTAGGTAGTAGAGTTGTGATTCGTTCGTTTGTACAAGTTGCCTCAAAAGAAATCTTGTTTAATAATTAAGTCATAGTTTTGGGATCGATTCAGTGCAAAGATAGAATAATCGACGTCGTGTAATTTTGCGAAAGAGATCCTCTTGTTTTGTGTTTTGTATTGTAGTAATTGTGTATTTTTTTATGATAAATGTGTTATTTGTAATGAGTGCTAATTGCTAAGTTTTTTGGGTGGGGAGGGGGTTATAATGTCAGTTCCTGAATATTTGTTTTTTTTTAATTCGTGAACAAAAAATGTGACCTAACCATACAGTAACAACTTTTGACGTTCACTTTTTATGAGACATATTTTTGTAAAATTCTATCACAAAATAAAAGAGATAAAAAACTTTATTTGTAACAAGTAGAAGTTTCAATAACTAAAGTTTTTCAGTTGTTGTTGTTGTATACAAACTTTCTTGGGATTAAAATAAGAACTTTTTCAGTGACAGGAAGATTTATGTATATGTGAAAACTAAATATGATTAATTTAGTAAGAAAATATCGTCTTCTTACAAATATAAAGAATTCAAATTGAAAAATTGTTAAATTTATTTTTATTCGATGAATTCTTGGCAAGTATAACACTATTTTTTTTTTATTTCTAGGGATCATAGATTATATATTTGCAGTTAGCGTTTACCCCAAATGTCAGTAATTACTGGAAAATATGGTTTTTGAAATTATGTAGAATTTAAAGCTTAAACAAAGATGGCTTAGTCCATATGGAGGTGGAAGAGAGAGACAAAAGCGAGTTTTGGTGTTTTAGTAAAAGGTTATTAATTAAGTAAAGATTATAGTATTTATTTCACCAATACGTTTTAGCAACAATATGCTGGGTTCACTTTTGTTCTTATAGGGGGTATTAAGAAACAATTAATATAATATTACTTAAACTTCATACAGAATGCTTCTTAACTTATATTAGTAACTATGAATTGATTTATATTATATTTTGGGTGAATGACATAATATTGGAATTTTTTTAATGGTTAGAGAAAATATTAAAGATTTGTCAAATCTATTGTCTTATTTTATTTTATTATTGTTTCACTTTCCCATTATAGAATCGTAAAGAGGGAAATATCTATGTTCAGGTTTACATAGAATATCCTCCCCTATTTCCCCATTACAATATCTTTGTTTTTATGTCCGGCTTCAGTTATTTTTTATTTTTTATTTATTATTATTTTTTTTTAAACCGAGCATGTTCTACATTTTATCTTATGTTTTATTTGGTGTAAAGTATTATCACATTATTTAAAATTTGTCGCTCCTGTTAAAAAAAAAAAATAAAAAAAAAAAAAAATTCTCAAATTAATTGGAGCAAAATTTATTTTGCTCAACATATGATTTATGAAAATATTTCTCCTAAGCAATGATTTTCATGATTTATAAAAAAACCAAAAGTAATTTTTAACCGCCGTCGTTGAATACTAATTTTCAACAATTATTCTCAAAAGTTCAGTAAGTAATTGGTCTATATCGTTAAGCATCTAATTTATCAAAATATCGTCAAAATATTTCGATAACAATCTGAATAAATAAACATAAATGGCGACTTTGTGAGAAATTGTTTGTAAATGAATATTTTACGAATCATAAGTATTTGGTAAAAAAACTAAATTGAATCTTGACCGCCGTCATTAAAAACATAATTTCAGTAATAAGTTACGCGGTAGGCGGCCGACTTTCGACACAGGCAAATCGAGTCTAAGTTCTACCACAGGCAATAAACAACAAACAATCTGACCGCATTATTTGCCCGTTTCAGAAAGTTGCTACTGAAATTCAACCATTATTTTAACGCATTATTTAACTAAATTTACAAACATTAAACAAGTTTTGTTACTAAATTTTAAACATTTAAATTTTAAACATAACACAAATATCTTAAATTAATAAAGAGATTATCCATAACCAAAAAAATGATACTTGTTATATGCAATCTCTAAAAAATATTACAAATGTAATAATTAAAGTAATAGTAATTTTCGTTACAACACTGTGGTTTTATATGATATTTTTAAAATTTAAAATCGTAATGTTATTATTAGATGGAGTATTAAATTATGTTTAATTGGCATAGGGTCTACAGTTATGAAAGGTTAAACGAAATATTTACAGTTAATTTAAAGAAGAATAAAAAGGAGTTCAATGATTTGATAAGAGGTCTATCTGAATTAAAAATTGAATCGCAGTTGACATATACATCCTTTAACATTATTTTCTCCTGATATTGCGGTAAAACGACCAAATCCTGTTATCAGGTGAATAAGATTTAATAAGAGTTCTATATGAATTGAAAACTGAATCGCAGTTGAAATCTACCTCCTTTAAAATTATTATATTATCCCGATATTGCTTTTAAAGCACAAAATCCTGTTACAAAGTAAATATGATTTGATAGAAGGTCTATCTGAATTAAAAAGTGAATCACAGTTAACATCCACCTTCTTAAGATTACATTCTAGTGATAATTCCTGTTTAAATGTATGAAAGTTACAAAAGCGGAGGAGGGGACAACACTCAAAATGACGTCACCAATTGGTCACAAAATGGCGTCCAAATGACGTCACAAAATGGCGGATAGGTGTATGGTAAGGGGGTATGGGTAGAAGCAAAGGGCAGGACAAGGGGGCGGGGCTTAAGTCACGTGGTTACTTCCCGCCACTTTTATTTTAAGTGACCCCGTTTCTACTGACATCTACCTCCTTTAATATTATATTCTCCGTATATTGTGGTAAAACGACAATATCCTGTTATCAGGTGAATATGATTTGATAGGAGGTCTATTTGAATTGAAAACGGAATCGCAGATGACATCTCTACCTCCATTAACATTATATTTTCCTGGTATTACAGTAAAACGACAAAATCCGGTTATGAGGTTAATATGATTTGATAGGAGGTATATCTGAATTGAAAACGGAATCGCAGTTGACATCTACCTCCTTTAACATTATATTTTCCTGATATTGCGGTAAAAAGACAATATCCTGTTATCATGTGAATATGATTTCATAGGAGGTCTATCTGAATTGAAAATTGAATTACAGTTAATATCCACCTCCTTTAACATTATATTCTCCTGATACTTCCTACAAAAAGGGCGGGACAAGAAGCGTGGTAAGTGGCGAAGAAGAGGCAGGGTAAGGGCAGGGCAAGGGGCGGATCAAGGGGCGGATCAAGGGGCGGGGCAAAAGGCTGTGTAAGGCCGGATAAAGCACGGGCTAGAGGCGGGGCTTAAATCACGTGGTCACTTCCCACTACTTTTGTTCTAAAGTGCCCCCGTCACTAATGATATCTACCTCCTTTAACATTATATTCTCCTGATTCTGCTTTAGACGACAATATCCTGTTACCAGGTGAATATGATTTGATAGGAGGTCTATCTGAATTGAAAACTAAATCACAGTTAACATCCACCCTCCTTTCACATTATATTCTCCTGATACTGCTTTAGACGACAATATCCTGTTACCAGGTGAATATGATTTGATAGGAGGTCTATCTGAAATGAAAACTAAATCACAGTTAAAATCCACCCTCCTTTCTCATTATATTCTCCTGATACTTTCTACGTAAATACCCTTGAAAAGTTACAAAAGGGGCGGGACAATTGGCGTGGCAAGTGGCGACGAAGAGGCGGGGTAAGGGCAGGGCAAGGGGTGGAGCAAGGGGCGGGGCAAAAGGCTGGGTAAGGCCGGAAAATGGACGGGGCTAGAGGTGGGGCTTAAGTCACGTGGTCACTTCCCACCACTTTTGTTCTAAAGTGCCCCCGTCACTAATGACATCTACCTCCTTTAACATTATATTCTTCGGATACTGCGGTAAAACGACAAAATCCTGTTATCAGGTGAATATGATTTGATAGGAGGTCTATCTGCATTGTAAAATTGATTCACAGTTGACATCCACCTCCTTTAACATTATATTCTCTTATATTGCTTTAAAACTACAAAATCCTGTTATCAAGTGAATATGATTTGATAGAAGGTCCATCTGAAATGAAGTTGTTATTAGGTCTATTGGTATTGAAATATTCATGGCAACTCTGATGGTTGAATCACATCTACATTGACGTCTTTTAACATTATATTCTCCTGATACTTCCTGTTTAAAATGTAGGAAAGTGCTGTACTCTACCAGACATCTAACTAAGCAATAACTTTCTAAATAAATATACGTATACAGTGGAGAAAGTATTGGTATCTACTAAAAATAAAACGCAAGCCAATTATTTCAATAAAAATATTTATTGATGTAACAAATTTGTAAATATATATATATAGAAAATATTGTTTTAAAATAACAATGATAAATAAAATATATCCAATTACAATATTTTTAAATTCATTTTTTCACCACTGTTTTAGTCTTTTTTAACACAACACTCAAAAAACACTTGAACTTTTTTCTATTGATGTCGTCGATGTTGAATATAGTGCTGCCATAATCAATCTACAACAAAATTAAAATAGCAATTAATACTATATAATTAATTGACAAACTATTTTGAAATGTAAACTTCTTTAGGCGCACCAGGTACAGAATACTATTATCATGGCGTAAATGGGAATTAAGCGTCACAAACTTTCTAATACATAAATACTAAAAATAATAATCTGTCAAAAATATTGCACAAACTTTCTCATACATGAATACTAAAACTAATGATTTGTCAAAATATTGAACAAACTTTCTATCACATAAATACTAAAACTAATAATCTGTCAAAATATTCTCAAACTTCCTCATACATAAATACTGAAACTAATAATCGGTCAAAATATTGCACAAAATTTCTCATACATAAATACTAAAATAAATAATCGGTCAAAGGTATTGCACAAACTTTCTCACACATAAACACTAATAATAATAATCTGTCAAAATATTGCACAAACCTTCTTATATTTATATAAATACTATAAACTAATATCCTGTCAAAAATATTGAATAAACTTTCTCTCACATAAATACTAAACTAATAATCTGTCAAAATATTGTTCAAACTTTCTTATATACTAAAACTAATAAACTGTCAAAATATTGCACAAACTTTCTCATACATAAATACTAAAACTAATAATCGGTCAAAAATATTGCACAAATTTTCTCACACATAAATACTAAAAGTAATAATCTGTCAAACTTTCTCTCACATACTGTATATACTAAAACTAATAATCGGTCAAAAATATTGCACAAACTTTTGTGGAGAGGAAAAGAGGGGGCCCCACACTTTGTTTTTTGCGTTTACTTTCAGCGGTACAACCCCAATAAAAAAATACAAACCTCAAATGCTTCTTTGTAAACTCGTACCCTACTTTCGTTTCTTTTATCGGTGTAAATAAGAATAAAACTTTTACAAAAGTCAGTAACGAAGTTGTAAATTTAGGAATTAAATGTAGCTAAGCAGTAATTTGTGTACCTAGTTTTCTTGGAATGGGTTGTACCGTCAAGTCAGGCTAGGGAAACAAGTAGAAGGGCGGACACGCCCCTTACACCAGACACAACCCTAGTCTGAGGCTACTGTACATCGGGTTGTCAGCGTCCCATGACGTCCGATACGCGTCGCAATAAGAAAGTAACTTACCCGCAACCTTCTGGTTTCTGGATCTAGAGAGACTAATATTGAAAGAATCGATATTGACGGTAAAATTTCTAATAATGTGCTATTCAGTTTGAATTATAAATTTTAAGTTAAGATGACTGTTTAATATCTTACTTTCATAAATTTATTTTGTATAGAAGACACAATTTAAATTGCTGATGATTATTTTGTCTTAGATGTAGCATAGTTATATATTACATAACTACAAATAAAATAAAATTTACTTTAATGTTTTAGCCCTTTTTCGTATTTCTTTAATTAATTATTTTCCAGTTTTAATTGAAAAACAAAATTGTCAGTTAATTGAAAAAAAAAAAAAAAAATCCAGTAATTGAAAAACATTCTCAGTTAATTAAAAAATTCTCAGTTAATTGAAAACAAATTCTCAGTTAATTGAAAAAAATTTCAGTTAATTGAAAAAAATTCTCAGTTAATTGAACACGCTTACAAAATCATTATAATTTTTTTTTAAAGGGAACGTTGTACAAACTCCTAACAGAAGGTTAAATCAAATCTACAAAATTTTACTAGATTTTACAAAATTTCAAATCTACTAGAAAGAAATACTGATTTTATTTAATAAAATCAGTATTTCTTTCTAGTATATTTCATTTTATCAGTGAAGATGTTACATCCATTTTTACATTCCAGCGAGCATGAACATAATTGTAACAACCCATTTGGGTCAATGGTTTGGTTAAAATCAGCCCTTATTTTTATCTGAAACAGACAGTGTACCTTCTAAAGAAACTAGTCCCTCCCTCAAACATCTTAAATTGCTGTTTTGATTTGAAATCTTTTTGTAGTTCGACTCCTGAAAAACATTTCATTCAATTTTTTTTATGTACATTTATCTTTTATTACACAGGATTATAGCAGATTTTCCTACTAATTAAACGTTTCTCCGCATTATAAACAATCATTAAAGTTTAAATCAGTGAAAACAACATTAAAGTTTACAATTACATTGTACAACAACTTTAATATTTGTACAGACTTTATTTGTACGGTTAACTCAGATGTAACATAAACTTTATTCTCATTGAAGTTTCTAAATAATAACTTTATTCAAATTTTCCACCTTTAATAATATAGTTGTTTGAAATAAATGGTGTTTTGCAAAAACCTTCTCTCACGAATGGCTTGAGTATTGACACTAGAAACCATCAGGGCTCACAGTGAGTACGGGCTTAAGAATCCTGATGGTCCTAGCTGGATCTATACATATCTTTATTTAGACTTTGGTTATTTCCATCCCTTTTATCAATCATATCAGGTCTCTTTTAACCAATACTTGTTCTGTTTAGACCCTGATTTTATTACAATATTCAAGTGATAATGTTCTAATTTGTATTATTTTCTTCTTTGTTTTTATATTGACAGTTTTTTATAAAAACTAAATTATGATTTGAAGTTATTTAGTTTTTAACTTACGACAAACAAAATCAAAAATAATAAATAATCATACACTAACACTAGGTGTAAATTGGGTTCCTTTAAAACCTGTTGCAGGTGAGAAAAAATTTAAAGTGAAGGAATGTGAGAAAAATACAAGGTAAAATAGAGGTACAGAATTATCAAATGTCAATGTTGAACATGGACGATTACAAAATCATTGTGTAAGCTAAGGAGAAGATGATTTGAATCTAAGAATAAAATGAGGAATTGATATCTTTTGAATTATAAAAGCTCGGAGATTAAGATGGTTAGAACACATTTGATAAAAAGCGCGATTTGGAAGAAGAAGAAAGAAATATCGAGTAAGAAAATGGAGGCTGAATAGCATCACTGGAGTAAAAGTTGGTGATGGCAGTAAGATTAGTGAGAGATAGATAGGTAGGAAGATCTCAAACAGTGAAGACGAAGGCAAACAAAAAATAGAAGTTTTCACAAAAGTTTTACCTGTGAAAATTTCGAAAAGGGAATTTAAAATAAAAACTTTCGAGAAACTTTAACAGGGGAATGACAACATTTTTTCTGAATGTAGTACAATTTGATATATCTTCCTAATGTGCCTTTAGGAGAGCTAATTGGATATTAATAATCGCATTTTAAGCCCAACTAATGCATTATCTTAAAGAAAAAGCTGTAGACGAAAATCTCTCAAACTGAGGAAATGTGTTGTCCTTGTTTAAATTGGATAACAACCAATAAAATTTAAAATATTACTATACTTGTTTTTGGTTTATTTTAGCTATAAATATGTTTTATTATAAAGGAGGCAGTTTGGCTGATTGGGTTGTCCGTTATTTTTATGTATGAGGCTTCAATTATTTTTCGTTTGTATAAATTATTTTCACGATGTATTATTTTTGCTTCTTCCCAATTAAACATGATTTTCGGAGCATATATGTTCGGCTATTTTTGATTTATCTACTAGGCCTAATCGCGTGTTATTTTTGTGTTCTTTTATCTTATGTTTAGAGGTCTTTTTGTCTCGCCTATGTATTGCCTATCGCGTTCACATTTTATACTGTAAATACAGTTTTTAGTATGTGAAGTTCCATCTAGAAGTTTTGTTTTGACGAGATATTGCCTAATAGTTTTTTTTCTATTAAATGCTGTTCGGATTTTATATTTTCTAGCAACGTGCATAAACTTTTCCCTAATGACAAAAAGTCTTAAATCGGTTTTTCAGTATCCTGAGCCAATGAAATGTAAATATCAGAAAAAACCAGAGGTTGAAATTGTTGACAATCACCAAACTTTCCCCATACCTAGTATACTTGCTAAGTAAGCATCATCATCGCCATTCGCCATCTCTTTAAGTTCTTATACGTGACGTCATTAAACAGTTTGTCATCTTGTATGTATCAAGATATAAGACAAGAAATGTCTGTTTTCCATTATTATGTTTATGTTGAAACATTATAATTATAATGCCTATTAAATGTTGACTAGATTTTGGGAACTGTTTAAAGATGTTGAATTAATAAACTTATAAATTAAGAAAAATTTTCAAATCTAAAAACAAAATCTTCACGTAGAGTCTACAAAAACAAAGTCTAAGTAACATCAACTGAACATTATTCCCAACTGATAGTTGGGTAGAATTGGTTTCTTAATATTACCCGTGGGAGGATGTTTTGTATCATCCTACCTGTAATTTGAAGAACAGTTTACCTTTTGGTGGTTATAAGAAACTACTGGCTTGGTAACAAGCTTTCTTTGATATTATCCTTGAAAGTTCCTAATATGACTTCAGATAAAGCAAAAATCATTGCAGATAAAATTTTACATTGCAAAATCAATCGGCTCAAGGAATATCATTTTTTAAATTTTACATTAACTACGAAAAACGTAAGCGAGTATTTTCTTAAGATTATTTTCATATTTGACTTTTACATAGATTATTCCTAAATTTCAAGGCAAGGTATAATTAACATTTCCCTTTTCAATTTAATTTTCTATGTCTTTTATTTTGTTTTACAATTAATTATACTTTGACTTAATATTCTATAAAAATTAAATGAAGTAGAAAGTTGGTTCATAATGAACGTATTAAAAAATAAATAGCTTCCATTTCTCTTGTAAAATTAACAAAAAAGAAAACGCTTCCATATATAGTTAGTATATAACCATATTCCATATTGGTCGACACCGATTCACTCCTTTAGACTGTAGAATGCAACGCCTCTTAGACAAGCAGACTTAAATTAAAATGACTATCAATGAACTTTAAAACGTATATTTGTTTAAAAAACTCAAAACCGACTTTATTTACCAATTCAGAAAACTTTCCCTGTACTCCATTTTGTGAGAATCCTTGCATTAGATTCTTATAATAAATTCAGTTTAACACTTTTTACCAAAGTTTAATCTTATTCCAGTTTCCTTACCGTCTGAAAGATTTAACTTAGATCTTCTTTTGACACTAGTGCCAGGATTACATATCCCTATCATAAGAAGGACGTATCCTTATCACTTAAGCTTCTTTGTATCTTTTAGAAATTTAGTTCAGTCTACCAAATGATATAAGATAAACAACACTATTTTTGAGTTGTCTAACCCATATTATTTAAGGGCGTTACATTATAAATTGAATACATTCTTTTACTCTAATCAATAAGAGAATGTATTGTGGTGCACAAAAGCTCAAAAAACAAAAAGTAGAAAAGTAAATTTATTTAATAATCAAATTATCCAATGATGCAGTATTGTCCTAAAATTTTAGAGCAGAAAAAGGAATAAAATTTTCTTACCGGTTTTGTTTTACCTTTCAGAGGTAATAAGTAACCTTTTTATTTCAGAATTGATTCTTCATAGGAATATTTTATGTTTATCGATAGTTAAACCCATGGCATATTGTTCTGGATACTTGTTGTTTATGGTGTTGTGTATAACAAAAGAAGGATCGATTCAATGAAACTTTAAGTACTCCTGAAAAGATTTTCTTAAATCTCGAGTAATAATTTTCAGGTTTGATATAGAAAAGGCTGTATTATTTAAAAATTTGCCCGCGTAATTTCAGACTATTACTCCGTAGTTTGTACATGAACCCCTCATTTTTAACTACAATTTCAAATACTTTACATCCTCCATTATTATGGAAAACATTAATAATATATGTATTTAACAACCGGAAATACTTTAGTTCTAACATAACTCGACTCTTCCGTTATAACAAGATGTTACAGTATAATATAAGATTATGTAAATGATATAAAGTACCAGCGTTATGAGTCTTTTAGTTGTGGTTTATTTTCTACTCATTACGTCTTCTTAACATTGCAGTAGGGGACTTAATGAAGAATATTATAGAACTGATTATATTTAACGACGAAACAAACGGTTTTGTTGTGAATGGTTCACTTAAATTAAGGATATGAAAAGTCGTTTTAAACACGATCCTGATCCTTACATGGTACACACGTACATTTATTATAATTATTGTCAAGACCAACTTAAAAAGACGCACAATATGTTTATTTCTGGCATGTTAAAATTAAAGTACACAAATATTTTACTAAATTTTCACCCACACATGTACAAAAATATATACCTTAACTAAACGAAAAGTGTGTATAGTCATTTCGACCAAAATACCGGTCAGGCATTTACTAGTCAAAAAACCATATGATGGTCAGATTATATTCAAAACTATTACTAGATGTGGGTAGACTTTCTGTTTTGGGTTTTAATTATTGAAGTGTTTTTTCCAAAATTTGATGGAAATCGTTATCTCAGGGTCTGTTGTTCATTTTCAGTTTTTGGCCCACAATTACTTAACTGCATTTGTAGGCAGATAGCGACCAAAACCTATCTCGGGAAGGACTTTAAGGATTTTTTAAATAAAAAAATCGTTAGTACTGATTTTTGACAGTGTTGAAATTTCATATCCTTAGGTATTAAGACGTATGCTCCAATATTTATAAATAATTGAAAAGTAGAAAATCTCTATACATAAATTTCTTTATTTATAGGTGTCATAGACTTATGTCAAGTTTAATAAAATCCTGTATAACCGTTTGACTGTAATCTTACGTATGGTTGGTAGATGGACAAATGTAATGTCTAAAGTGACTAAGAAATGTTGCCATGAAAGTCTTACCCATTACACCTAATTTTAACACTTTGTTAAGAGACATTCAACATTTTGAGTCATTCTGGAAATAATAGGTAACAAAATGCGTCACATATATCATTCCGTAATGAATAAAAAATATTCAAAACATACAAACCTTAAAAACAGTACATGGAATTTTAATCAAAATACAAGAAATCTAATACGAGTTCGAACATAGTAGTATTTTTAACTTAATAATATTAGTAGGGCATGCGTTTTGAATATATCCTAAATTGTTTTAATTTTCCCCTTTCAGATTTATACATTGGGATGAAACACAAGGAAGGTAATATGCATTTTATTGAAGTTGCTAAAAAGTGGGTGCGCGTATCATGGAACATATTTAGTGGTACCCTACACTCAGCTTTCATGATGGTTGCGAACATACATTTTATGTTTTTATTACTGTGTGGGATGATATAGCACGTTTACAATATTCAGCTGTGTGTTTCTAGAATTATTTCTTTAAAGCAAACATTATCTATAACCGTTAGATCAACTAGCTGTGTTCTTAGTGTAATGAAACATTCCTTGAATGTTGGATGTATTTACTGCAACAAAATATGCATTACATTAAGTTAAGATTAAATTTAGGTTATGTTAGTACCATGTTATTTTATTATAAACAATTGCTCTGCTGTTTACATCATTGACTGAAATCTTTTCAGAAGCTATTTTAAATATACTTTTCTATTGATAAGGTTTTTTTAATTAAATGGTGAAGTAGAAAACTAATGTAACTACTCATTTTTGTAATGAGTTCAGAAAGAAACTTTTTTTTGTGTAGGAACGTTCCACCGTCTACAAATTATACAAAGCTCCAGTATTTGCTCAAGACAATTTTATTGAAGGATTCATTAAATACAGCGCAAACCATGAATGTGTGTTATTAGATTAGGTTGAGTTTGTTGAGATTAGGTTAGGTAAGGTTTGGTTGGGTTAGTTGAGATTCGGTTAAGTAAGATTAGTTTGGGTTGGAGTAGGTAAGGTTAGGTTGTGTTAGTTGAAGTTATGTGTAGGGTTAGTTGAGGTTAAGTTAAGTAAGGTTAGTTTAGATAAAGTTCGGTTAGGTTAGTTGAGGTTAAGTTAGGTTGAGTTAGTTTTGCAGAAGACATACACCCTTCTTCACCTCACCTAACCTAACCTAACACCAACAGTGTGGAATAGTAAAACTATCTTCGATAAAAACGGTTGAACTAGATTAGTTTGTCTCAAATATGTTCTTGGTCAATTGAATTCAATTAGTGTTGTGATAATTTATACCGTGACACTATTTTGCGTTATCACTCGTTTAAATGCTAGGACATTATCGTGGAAAGCATTTAAAAGTCAAATTTGTGATGTTATTTTCAACGAATTGAGTTTATGAAAATAATAGAAAAATGAAGTTTCATGATAGATTTGAATAAAGTTGGCTGAAGTGGGAGTTTTTCAGAAAACTTTAATAAAATTAAATCGTGTGGCTAAAACAGTAAAGATAAAGGTATTTTAAAACCCCAGGTGAAAATGTAAAACATTGGTAACCCTATTATTTTAATATTAAAGCAAACCTTTCATAACGTTTACTTCCTACAAAATATCTGGCAACTATTCGAAAAAAAAGATGGATTATATTAATTATATTTTGTTGTTAATATTTTGTAATTAAATAAATTATTACAGACAGACATTTATTTAAAACGAAGTTTTAAATTTGAGCAATATTTGTATCCTTGAATTGCACAAAGGAAAGTGCATTTGGGTTCTTGAACATGACTCATCTTCAATATCCATAATATTAAAAAATTATTACAAAGATTTCAGATATGTTTAATACGTTTTTATTTTGTCATCATATTCTTTAAAACGAAAAAGTTAAGGTAAGTTAAGAAAAAAAAACTTCTATTTATTTTCATCTTTTCCCGACAATTACAGGACCGCCATTTATAACCAGATGATGACCAAATTATTTTATTCGAGTCAACAAAGGACAAGATAACCGACAAAGTTAGTCAGTTTTCTCTATAAAGTGAAAATTATGTATCTTGGCATTGTGGCATTACTCCAAAAATTAAATAATTACAAAATAAAAATTTAGGTAATATGTAAATGTCCTTATTAACAGACCTAATAAATCCATAATTTAATAAAATTTGTTGCCCTAACTGAGCGGCGCTTCATCTCAACGTACCCATAAAGTTTTAATAATCTTCGTGGTACTTCTTTTTCTTCATAGGAAAACAAAATAGTTTTAACGCTTAAAACTATTTTAAGCGAAACTAAGTGATTTAAACGCTTGATAAACAAAGTACGTATACTAAATTCGATTAATTTGACTTACGATTTTTCAAATTGATAATTTTTTTTTTCAAACTTTGTATTCCTTCATTTGTTATTGTCAGAGGAGCTGAATAAAGAGATGGACTGTTAAATGTCTTCATTTTTTTGAGGTAAGTTATGTCATAGCAACATCATATATTTTCTTCAATGAAATCATTTCATCACAGTCCGAGTGTGTGATATATGATTCACCACATCGAGGGAAAGACACTATAAATCGATAGTTAGAGACTTGAAACGAGATAGGAATCTAGGAAAGCAGCCCGAACAAAATAAGACTTACAACTCAACAAACAGAAAATTGAATCAAATGGATACGAACTGCCTTATCTATCTTTAACATTTTTTTATTGTCCTGTTTCTCTGCTATTCTTGCCTACAGTTCAATTAAATTAACTGTTTATCGCAATAACACGATCAACGCAGTTTAAATGTGCAAAAAGGCACTTAAAAAAATCTGTGCATAATTAATTACACTCAGCATCGCTTAATTAGCTCCATATTAAGTGTTATGTATGTTGTTAGTGTAATTAGGTGATTCTTAACTGACATTAAACGATCTTTGGATTTTATTGTGTACGTGTGACATTTGACTGATATTTTTTATTGCGACGTAAATAATATTTTAATTTCTCTTCAGGAATTTGAGATAACTTTTCGACATTTTATTCTAACCTTCTTGTAACTTTCTCAGCATTTTATAAACTATGTTACCTTTGTAAATTCAACATTCCGACTATGCCTTTTGTAATGAGGTAAACAAAATAATTGCATGTATTTTATTTAAATGCTACAAAAGAATACAAATTACTTTCTGAGAGAAAATAAAACATGTGATGTTTCTTGTTTACACTTTTTAACACAAGACTTCTTTAAATTATCCTAACATTAGATTGATTGATTTCATTTGGAGTTTAAAGGTAATTTTAAACCAGCTCTAGTACAGCGACCGACCGATATATTGTGCAACTAAAGCCTTTTCATTCTTGCTTAGCAGATTTGTTCTCCTTGCGAGTTCAAGTAATCCACTAACTACCTCGTCCAATGATAGTTCCCTAGGAATTTGGAATCCAACATTAGTTTGATACAAATTGTATATAAAAAGTAACTTTCAATGCTATGAATATTATTTATAAAACATCTATAGTACTAATAAACATTACAGTGAATAATATTAATATCATTCAAAGAATGTAAAATAAATCGCTATTGTTAAAAAGCTGTAATTACAATTGTCTTAACAATAGTTTGATACAAAAATATTTGGTTTAGGTAAAAATTAGCTTCAAGGCTATAAAAATTATTTTAAAATATCTACAATACTAATAATCACTACAGTGAATAATATTAATCTCTTCAAAGATTGGAAAATAATGCGCTGTATTAAACAACTGTAATTAAATTTGTCCTAACAATAGTTTGATACACACACAATAGTAATAAACATTACATGGAATAATATTAATATTATTCAAAGAATATAAAATAACGCAATATTAGAAAAGATGTAATTAAATTGCCTTACCAATACATTAAAAAAATAGTTGGAGTATGTAGAAATTTATTCTAAGGTTATAAAGATTATTTCAAAACATCTACAATAGTAATAAATATTACAACGAATAATATGAATATTATTCAAAGAATATAAAATGAAGTACTAGAATTAAACAGCAGTAATTAAAATTGCCTTAACAATAGTTTGATGAAAAAATAGTTCATGTACGTATAAATTAGCGTAAGGCATTAGGATTATACTGTTACATTGCCAAATTAAATAGCATCTAAATGTGAAAGGTGTAATAAAATTTCCAATTGTAATAATTAAATGTTAAAATACAATATTTTTGAAAATATGTTTTATCGGTCGTGTATGAAATTATTGATAAAACACACCCTTAATTATTATTGCACATGATAAAAATGTAGAAATACATACAACTTAAAGTATTTTGTAAAAAAAAAACTCTAATGAGAAAATATTTCTACATTGTCAATCATATAAGAATGTATTTAGTTAGAAAGTATTTAGTTTCATAATGATTTCTTTTTTTCCTTAGATCAAGTCAACAGTGTATCAATTAAAATAAATACCTCACTTTCACAAACTAGTTGTATTTCATTAGAAAAATTCTCGCTCGTAGTAGAAATGTCAGTTGCATGTTTACTTTAGTTGAGTACGCCTTGACCCCAAGTATAATAGTCAACGTGGTACTTGCTGTAATTACTGTGGACCCGATCCTTCGCATAAATCAACGATGTGGCACGTGATCCACCAACAATAAGAGTAAACTAAATATTCCAGACGAACTTTTGTCTGAAAAGCAAAAAAAATGGAATTTTATGTTATTCTTTATGCAGTTTGTCTTGTTAATGGCGAATCTCAATGGCGTACGTTAAGCCTTTTGTAATCCACACAATTTGTAAAATAATGAATAAAGCGTAATTCCGTCTATGTTGAATTCTCAAAATGAAAATTAATATCTAAAATTTATTTCAGAAAATATTCACAAATAAATCTTTTATTCGTTGCAAAATAAAAGACTGATTAATTTGTTTTTCACGTATGATATTTGTAAAATTGTTGAAACAATGGAAGAAGGATAAATCAAAGTTTAAGGAAAATAATATTTAGTTTCACAAAAAAGTAATAATAATAACACTAAAATATAAATAATAAACATGAAATACAATACCGAGATGCATAATTTAAAGTTATATTACATCCTTATTGATTATTCCCGTTAAGAAATACAAAATAACGTAAGCTTTTATTTTTGAAATGTTGTTACGACCGAGGGATCCTCTCTTCTACTTATCCTCATTAACAATTAAAATATGTAATAAAACATTTCACAATAATAACATACTTAAATGAAATAAAACATAACTATTGATGTTTATATCTTATAAAATAAAATGTTTTCCACTGAAACTTCAATTCTAAATAAGAAGATATCTATACTATTATATAAAAATCTCTTGGTGTCTGTCTGTCTGTGTTTGCGTTACTCAATCACGTAAAAACTACTGGACCCATTGAGCTGAAATTATACATGGTCATTCTTAGGGTCCCTGGTTAACACATAGGCCTATTTTTATTTAGAAATTCCATCGGGGCACCGCCCCACTGGTCGTGAAAACTCCCTCAAGACTCAATTATTAATTTCAATATAAAGCACAATACAAATATACGTCAACCCCGTACGAAGGACGGGTACTCTGCTAGTACTGTACAAGATAAACATTATCCTTACTCTAACAGTAAACACAATTTTTAATGCTAGAGTTAAATATAAAATAAACACTCAGAAAATATAATTTAACATACAAAAGTAAAGAAAATAGACGAAACAAACAGCATTACGAATTAAACTAAAGAGAATAAAAAAACGGTTTAACCAATGTTCATCATTTGACACAAATTAAAAACGAAAATGAAATGCAAAACAAGAACAACTTTTGAACTTAAGTATTTAGAATAACAAAATATATACTATATAAAACAACAACGCCTTTGGTAGTAGCTCAGAATAAACCCATTTTTTCAATTAAGAGGCTTTTTTTAGTCTTTCTTCATTAATAAAGACTTTTTTTACGTTTTTCATGTAAAAAGCTTTAACGGTGTGGCTACCAAACGCTTTAATATGCGTAACCATTTAAATCCAATTTTTGATAAAGAGATTTATTGTACATTTTTTAAGAATGGTTATTTCATATTATTTTGGTATCCAATATTTCAGAGTATTTCATAAATACTAACTTTCAGATTAACAGATCATTAACATATTAGTAGATTAGTTTTTTCACTCAAAATGTTATAATGACTTACTGTTACAACTCTGTTGAAACAAAAGGTTTAGAAAATAAGGTGAGCAAAGAATTATTTACATTGTTTACATGTAGAGCTACTTAAAAGAAAGGATAATTTCTCCTTACCATCGGGAATAGTTACTAACTTTTCATAACGGTTTAACTTATAAACCTGTATAGCATTATTGTACATCCATTCAATGTATATCGATATGAGATCTTGACAAAATAAAAGTTTTAAATTTAATTATTAAACTAAATAACTAATTAGTTGGAGTTCCGGATCTAATCATTATTATATCCAGATAGTATATAACAATTTACTGTTTATTAAAATATCAAGGTCACGAAGCACACTTCATGTAAAGGAGACAAGTTTCGTATTTATAAATTACTTGTTGACAAACTCATCCAACAGTTATTGTTGAGTAAATAATTGAATATCGTATCATAATACTAAGAAATAAGAGATAGTAAACAACACTAAAGGAAAATATAGTAGACTTTGGTGAACGGAGTGTTTGAGGCGAGGCTATATTTCAGAGAGCTCAATGGTATCGTGACTTTACTCTTTGACAGGCACGAACTATCAATGGTATGAAATAAAGTTATCGACACTCAGTATTGCCAACTTTCACAGCTTCATTTCAATCGAAACGTACATTTCAACTGAACCCTTATTAAATCCAACCAAAGGTGTCTGTTCTAGTATCTTGATCCTGCGTCCTTTTAAACAGTTTATGTCCCATTCAATGATCTAAACAAAACGGCCGTCCGAATGGAAAACGCGGTTAATGGAAGCTCTCTCTCTCTGAATTTGGAAAGAAGACGTGGAATTCCTTCACACACCACAGTGATTTGATTTGTGTTGTAGGAGGGGGGCACTGTAGAACTGGTTGGGACGGACTCCCCCGCCAGTGGTGACCGTGGGAAACATCTTCACGCCGGGAGCTGCTGAGCTCGCCCCAGGCGAGACGCCCGGTCGACATTTCCGCACGTTTAAGATTTACGTCTAGTCTGAAACAGTTTACATCAAACGGGCTGTCTGTCACATTAAATTGCAACCCGATGAATTACAGATATTATCATCTGCAGCAGGATTACCGATGACAGCTCTCAGCGAAATATAAATGACGTGAACTCATAGAGACCTTTCCTTTGTTGTGACTACAATTTATGTTATACTTTTACAAACCGGATGAAATATTGATTGAGCTATAAAACAAAATTTAAGTTCATGGCTCTAAATAATATATCATACACAGTTAACTCTAATATACAGTTGTTAAACACAGCTTCTATTGAAATATGATTTATCAAACAAATCATTTTATCCAGTTGTTCATTATAAATACCGTTACGGATTAGACATATATGTAAAGGAGTTGACATTTGATTAAATCGCAAAGATGGATTTTATGATATGTTATTTCTTGAAAATTGTATTAAGTCTGTTAATTTGTTTATAACATGATATTTAGTTAAGTTCCTGTGACAATAATAAATTAACCAACACGCCAATTTTTGACATTCCTCGAAGAACCGTTTTACTAGTGGTATATTGTTCATAGTCTAACAGTTTAATTTTTGTTAAAATTCTTTGATATAAAGACTTCAAATTATTACGTTTGCGTAATTAATGTATTTATAAATATTTTCGCACTGACTATTCCAATGTTCATAAACTTTATAAGGCTGTATTACTAAATACTTTGTTATATTCTCTCACGATACATAAATATATATAGATTAGGTTTGAGAGGGGTGGGAGCTTATGTGTTATTGTAACATAATTGTTATCATAATATGGTTGCAACTTTTTAAATATCTTTTAAACTGATTTTGTTTGTTTAAATTTAAACCTGATAAACTTTATGTAAAATACCAATTCTAAGATGTAAAAAAACAAATTCTAAGAACTTTTGTTATTTTTATAAGACGTAAATTTTTTTTTGTCTTATATTAATTTCAAGAACTAGCAAGGAGTTATAGACCTACAGGAATCAGTTCTTTGATTTTACAAAGAATTAGTTCTTTGATTTTAACTTTGTATCGTTTCTATTGTTTATTTCTCGACTGACTAGCATGGTCAGTGCATGGAGTATTGCGATTTAATTCATTACTTCTCTATTGATTCTTTTCGACTAGTGGTAACGTCCGGATTAAACCCTTAAAATTAATATTTTCATATGTTATTGTTTATTTAAAGCTCACAACTTTGAATAAATTTGTCATAATCCGATAATTTTTCCTCTGACATCGTTTTTTTTTTTTTTTTTTATGAAATATAGTTATAAGAAAATTCCTTAATTTCAAATTATAACTGTCACATTGGGAGGGTTCCACCATTCCACCGTACCCTTTGGACTACTACTATTTTTAAAATGACAATGATTTGCCTTAAAATATACTACAATGTTTTACATACATTTTAATAGGTACTAAAATCAAATTATTTTTCATTTCAAATTAAACAGTATAACTTTAGATAATTGGCAGTTATTAATAACTACAAGGAAAACAAAGATTCCTAGAACCACAAAAATCAGAAACAAAACTAAAACTAGTAAATTCAGATATGTTTATTATAATACCCTTATTTACATTTTGAATGACATAGATATCATCCTCACAGGTTTACAGCTAAACTACAACCTTATCTGAAAACCTCTGAGGATGATAACCATATCAGTGAAATGTAGATAAGGGTAATATAATAAACATACTGGATTTATTAGTTTTAGTTTAGTTTCCTGTATTTGTGGTTCAGGAAATCCTTGTTTTACTTATTGTGAATATCGCCACAGTACTCTTTGGACATTTTCATAGTAATTATAGTTAGTTTAAATATCTATAGATGAAAAGCTTTCATAAATATCTACCCTAGGGTAGACTAAAAAATTGTTAAAACTAATTTAGGAACGTATACATTCTTTATGGATTTAAAAAATGATTTCGGAAAGTAAAATATATTTTTACTTATGAATATAAAATAATTCAAACACACAGCCTAATTCCTGGTTCTATGGACTTGTTAAAACAAAATAATTTACAATTAATATTTTGCACAGTTTCTGAATCATTCAAAGTACTTTAATAACAAGTCTTAAACGAAGCAAAAACTGTGAATTGTGCTGTATCGTTTTGCTCTTGAATAATTAACAAGTATCTGTGATGACCATAGATATCAGGTACATGAAACCTTATTTTATCTATTCTTTTTAACTCCAAAACTTATCAATTTATGTAAATAAGATAAGCTTTCCTATATTTTAAATATATTAATCTCACGTCACCCAATAATGACTGATGTAGAATGTTAAAATAATGTTCCTTATGTTGCCTGAAATACATAAATAAAAGTAATTTAACTTGGATTGTTTCAATCAACTTTTTCTTCAAAGTTAAAATCCAAAACTACTGAATTATATTATAAGATTGAATGAACTAACGAATTATATAAACTAGCAAGTGGAAAATGAAGTTTAAAAGCAGGTACCAAGGAATTTAAACAATTTTAATGTAATAGCAGATATTTCTTGTTGAAACTCCATATTCAAGGATGAAATAAAGCAATAAAGCATAAAGCTTCAAAATATTTTAATAATATAAATGAGCTACAGTTATTTCGCCTTGCGGCATCATCGGGCAACTGATAATTAACAGGTGTTGACAACTATTTAATTGGACCAAGGAATTTGATTAGAATAAAATATTGAAACATTATAAACGCGTATACTGATTTTAATAAATAAATATGTTTCTTAATTATTAGTTTACTATTTTATATATTGACACAATCAATATTTTGGCTGACTACAATGAACAATAGACGCGACTAAAATCTACTCCTCGAACCTTGTTACGTGTCTACTTGTAAGAGCATGTTGATGTAGAAGGCATGTGGTTATAATGTGGTCTAATAGTTAACCACAGAGTATAATGTTAGACTGATCTGTGAGTGGGTGTAACTGGCCCATGGCCGCAGGTCATAATCCAAACAGCTATTTATTTCGTCGTTGTAAGGCATGAATATTAACTGTAAGAACAGCTATCATAGAATCTAATAAATATATATCAAGTTTAGATTAAAAAGAAGCTGATATTATTGGAAATGCTGAATAAAGTTAAGATAGAATAAAATAACAGATGTGATGAACAGGTGAAGAACGTATGAAGAAACGGTTAGTCAAATATAAAACACAACAGTATTATTAATAACTGTTGTAATGAGTACATCAGAAAACAATTATATATCTCCCCTTCCCTCAATACAAAGAGCATTAAAAGTGACTATTGTATTACCAAATTTATCTCTTCGTTATTATACAGGACTTAAAAGTATAACAATATAACAATACATAAGTTCTGACCACAAAAAAATGTAAACATTTTCCCTTTTATAACAATATATAAAATGGCTAACAAAAAACGAAACGTAAGACCGAAATTTTCAAAATTTCGATCATTAATCGATTTTTCATAAACTCATTTTTTGCATGGTTTTAGAATGTCGATTTGAATATTTCTTCCATTTTTTACGTATAACAAGAATTATAAGACCGTTCATGTCTTAAAAATTAAATAACATAAAAACATCAATTATTTTTTTCCGATTATCTAAAACTAATTTACATTTTAAATGGTAGTTTTAAATTTAGTTCAATCTTGGATTTAAATTGTCCTTATTTTCTGTTCGTTTTCAGGAGACTGATACTTATTTGACTTTTTGAAAGACTTTATAAAGCTTAAAGAACAAAACATATGTAACCTAAACTAAACGTTTTATTACTTACATGATTTTAACCGCAGACAGGACGGTGATTTAAATTGTACTCAAAACTATGGCAAAGTATTTATTCACTCCTTTTAATAAACAAAATGGCAGTCAAACACCTTCAACTTTGTATTGTTTCTCAACCGATGTTTATCAAAATACTTTCATATTGTTTGTTTTTAGTATGCTGAATAATTTTATCGTAGTTTTTATCTCTGTTAAAAAAAAAAAAAAAAAAAAATCTTTTAAAAAAAATCCACAATGGCGTCCCAAAATTCAACTTATTTCTCAACATTTATTTTCCATGTAATTTGTAGTAGCCGATGATTTCCAGTATACTATTCTATTTGATGTTAAACTTAACTGGCTTTTAAAAAATAACTTGGAGCAAAAATTAAACTTTTTGATTCTCACTTACATTTTACTAAACTCACCTTTGGAGTCTGATTTGTAAACGCACTTTAAAGGTATAGTGTAATAAAACATCATATTAAGTGTAGTAAAACTGACTCTTAAAATAAGTCATATCGGCCTACAAATTAAACGTTTTGGTCCTCACCTACATTTTACTAAACTCGGCTTTGGGGTATGATTTGTAAATACCCTTTAAAAGTATAGTGTAATAAAACTTCAAATGAAGTGTATTAAAACTGACTCTTAAAACAAATATATCAGCGTAAAAATTAAACATTTTTCTCCTCACCTACATTTTACTAAACTCATCTTTGTAGCATGATTTGTAAATTAGCTTTAAAATTAAAGTGAGGTATATAACTTCAGATTTGATTTCTTAATCAATTTTTTATAACTTCATATCACATGGACTAATTTGTTTGAAGTGTGATTTAAAATGTTGTGGCCTCTTTAACGATTTGTGGAAACAACCGCTATTGACATGTGAGAAAAATTCACAAAATGTTTATGTCTAGATTTTTTAACTTTTTTTAGCGTACCTCTATGTGGCATGTATCGAGAACATATTCAGTCAGGAATAAATGAAGTTGCATCACTAATAAGATGTATGAAGTGCATTTCTTGGGATACACAGTTTTTGTAAAATATTTGTATATTAATTACTTCAAAAATAAGTGAAGAACTGGTACCAGTATAAATAATAAAATACGATTATATAAAATGTTTTTAATTGATAAACAAACCAACAGTGTTTTGCTTTGCAACCACTTAAGCAGCTACACTGTTTGATTAAGGTGTTACTGCACATCCTATGGAACCACAGACTAGATTTTTGTTTTTCTTATTAAATTAAAGACACAATCCTCTCGGTCTTCATCGCCTTATAAAAACAAGAAGAAAATTATAGAGTTGGAAGAGAACAAGATTCGAGTTGATTGGGAAAATGTAAGAGAAATATCTAACTCAAGACTGCATGAAAAAAGTGTAGATGCAGTTAGGATCTCTCGGGATTTACAAGCCCATATTCTCTTATAAGTGAGCCTCTAATGGGACCGACTGACACAAATAATTGTTCACTATATTATGATCTCAGAAGAAAACATGGTCATTGATTAGGGAAAGTAGTTTAATAATTTATAATAAAACTCCAGTGATTCACAGACAGATTGTCTATTTAAAAACTAAACACATCACGAAAAACGTTTAGTGGAAAAGTAGTAACCACTATTTGTGATTTTCAGGACATAAAGTCTCTTGCTGCTCAAGGATTAAAGATAGATTCTTTTGGAGTTTTCTTGAAAAAGAAAACCCTTTAAACTGAATGTTCTTCAAATATCAAAATATGAAGATTCTTTCTTTGGACTGTTTTTATCTGTAGGCGATGACAGATACTTCAATTGTAAATTGAAGTATATCATTTGATACTTCTTGCTTCTGTGAAACAAACTAATTGACTTTGTTTATCATTCTCCATGGAACGAATACTATTCGGAGAGCTATTTATTTAGAAACGAACAATGTTAATTTCAATTTATGATTATTATTTTCAAATAGATATGTGTGTAAGTTTGATGATGATGTAATTTACGACAATGAATTAAATAAATATGATGAGAGAAGGTATGGGGTGCTGACACAAACAAAGTTCTTCAGCGTATAAAACAACAGTTTGTAACTCGCTCAAATTACACTACCCAGGAATAGCGAAAACAGGTTACCTGAGCGTAGTGATAGTTGGGTAACGCAAAATTCTAACACTATATTTATTATATTTTTAATTTGTTCATTTTATCGATTAATATTTTCTTCAAAGAATAGCAATTACTAATTTCTTGGATTTCCTAACCCGAATTACGATGACATTGCGATTTGTTATCTGAAGGAAATAAAAAAATGTTACAAAACTTGCGGAGCTTAGCGAATTGAGGGAAGATGTATTCTTTCAATATTAGCAGGTGATGCCGAATTCCGAAACGCTTAGCGAATTTAAATATTGATTCACTGGTAAGTGGCGACTAATAGATATAACATATTTTTTAGCAACTGATGAGTTGTAAACATCGGGGTTGTCATTTGACGCTGGCAAGGGTCTTCACTAGTTAAAGAAATGTAACAACTAATTTATATATAATTTATTACCTCTATTTTATTTATTTAAAGTATTTGGTAAATATAGTATTCATAATATATTTATGTAATAATATTATTGTCATTTTTTTTATAACATTTTTTTTTAAATAATATATACAAATATTTTAAAACAACTATTAAAATATTGATACATTCACTTTGGTTACTAAAACGATAAAAAACTTGAACTTCTTAAACATAATTTTTATTAATTAAAATCTGTGTTGGATATATTTTTAATGATATAACGTTGTTTTTGTTGCTATTTTTAATTGGTTAAAAAAAGAACAGTCAGATACGATAGGGGTAGATAGACAATAGTTAAAAACTGTGAAGGTCTCAGAGTTGGAAGGAAATAACCATTTGCTACTTATATAAATAAGTACTAATAATAATTATAAATATATAATAAGTATATTTGTTTACCATATATGTATCAAATCACAGATTTAAAGGAAAAACTTAATTTACTTACTAAATTATATTGTTTTGAATGGATAAATATAATTCCCCATTACAGTTGTGATAAATTAACAATACAAAAGGTCTTTCAAAGTTTCATCAATATGTGTTGATCAGATTAACTTCGATCTCTTGTAAACGCGACTTATTCTCTCATTTTGTCGTAAAGCCGAGTTAAGACTGATTAGAAGGACACAAAAAGCTGTCTTTCAATCAACTCAACTAATGTTAAAGACATATCAATTACTTATTCAGTAAAAAGCAAAACCAACAAGAATAATATTCTTCGGCTGTATCAAGAAGTACAGGTTTTTTGTTTACTTTCTGTAAAATTAGTATTCAACGAAGGAAGTCAATGAATATTGTGTAATGTAATGTGGAAGGAACATAAAATATTATGTTTTATTGAACACGACAATAAATCCAAAGCCATTGGAGCGAGTAGGAATGAATGTATTACAAATAAGTTGGAAAAGAATGTTGATTGGTCGTACAATAATTTGACGTTTGTTGAATTTTCACTGCGATATCACGTAAAAGATATTTGCCAGTTCGTAGCCTACGACTTGAATTGAAATTTTATATTTTTCTACGGGAAATAAAGAAACATAGTTTTCGGAATAAATGAAATGATACCAAAAGTGGGTGGGGGATTCAAAATTTAAAAGTGGTGTAAACATAAGTTTTAATCGTCGTTCGTTTTATTTTGAAAGTATTGGTAAATTATTTCGTATTATTTAAAGTATTTTCATAAATTATTAAAACTTTCAATTTATAAAAGCAACTACAGTTTTATACCACGAAACGATGAATCGTTAAAGGTGTATTTAAGTTCATGGTTGATTCTGATTATCAAAAAAAGGAAAAATTCCAGTAAACATGTGTCCTAATAGTAGTCATTTTGCGCCTATCGTCCTGAGTGTTTGTGTGTGTGTGTTTATACTAATTTATAATTATAGAAATCGATCCAAAACCGAAGACGTTATTTTGAAGATTTTACTTAGGCACTGTACGAAGTATAGTATACGTTTGATAATTAATTCCAAAAATTATGACGTCCGGTTTTTGAATGACCTTCACGTTATCACCCTCAAAAAAATCGAAAAAGGTAAAGTCGTTTTCGTTTGTACACCAGCTCGATAGCGACCGCAAAATGTAAGGAACATGAAATTTGGTATATGGAAAATGGAAAACGGCGACCCTTTTAAACAGGTTTGTTCTATTTCTTTTGTTATTCAACTTTTCAACTTACAACACACTAAGCTAGATAATATTTATATATTTCAATTCTCCATGTAAAGATATGAACCCAACCTCTCTACGATGACACATAGTTATGTTATTGTCAACAATGTAATTTAGAACTGTGACCTCCGAAGCAAATGTGACTTTCGTTGTAGTTACGAGTTGTCAAGGTCAAATCATCAACATAAGGGTAACGAGTGGAGGCTTCTCCACGTCCGAAACACTGACACGAGTGAAGTCATTAGAGATTTTTTAATACACAAACTACGAGGCCCGTTAGAGCTTAATAGCCGACAACATAAAAGTAGAGAATAGGACACAAGGTTCAGAAAACGTGTGTAACTACTGTTTTAAACAAACTTACCCTACTGGATAAAACACCTTGATCTATCAATACAATTTAATACTTCCTACAAGTCCCAAGAAACGAAATTTTGATCATTAAAGAGGATCTGCTTGTATTACATTCTATGATTAGTCTGGAGGTACCAATCAACTTATTTTTAATGTTAGCTGTTTAGAAAATGTTTTATTCCTATTGTTTTGAAAATTCATAAAAAAACCGTAAACTCTACACACAATTGACGACATGCAAAACAACTTTTTTAAATCCTTACATTATTCATAATTTGTAACATTATTTCACCTAATAAAAATACAATAAAAATGAATATCTTATTTTTCGTGAAAAGACCTAAATATTTCGTCTAGTAAATATTGTGTAAAATGAATTGATTACCTAATATTATGAATAAAATATTTTTAACAGAAATCATTTTAAAAATGTACAAAATATCGTCTTTTTTTTATATATTAGTTACATAAAAAATTCCTTAAACCAAATCTTCACTCAATATCTTAACCATTTCCAAAAAAATAATAATTACAAAATACAAACAACCAAACGGGAAGAATATGAAATATTTTAAGACACATATTCAATGAAACTTATTTCTTTTATTTTGCTGCCTTAAAACCTATTCTGGAATTCCTCATAGGTAGTTTGGGCTCGACAATTTCAAAGGAACTAGCTGGTTCTACACAGTTTTTCATGACGTCTTAGGTTAAAATCATCGTTCATCTTTCCTATCAGTCCTTTATTGAATAACCATTGTTCTTTTCCGACTTTTCTTTTTTGAATAACTCTTGTAATTTTCAGAATTCGCCGAAATTGGAGTATTCTTGGGAGTCTTTATTACCTACTTTTTTTTTCATAAGGCGATGATGACTTATATGTTCACCTTTAAACGAGGAGGGAAATATTTTTTGTTATATTGCACACAATAGTGACTCACTTTGTTGTATTTATCAGTGATACCAACATTACATATTTCCTTCTACAAGTTGAGTGCACTGCACATGTACAGTTGTCTGTCCTTGCATAAGGTGTGTTTATTTGTGTCACTAAAGAGTGTGAATAATGATGGATGCTGATGACATGTCATTATCTTTCAAGGGCGTAATCCTTCAAGAGAAAGTCTAGGAGTGGAGGAGGCAATACTTGAATATATTCAACTGCATTCTCTATTAGCATTCAATAACTTTACAGGTTATTCATTTTAAATCTTGAAAGACTTAGTGTTACAACTAGAGGAGTAACTATACAAATTGGAAATGGTTTCCTTTGACATATTTTAATATATTTAGGAATATTAATAAACATTTTAAAACGCTGTATTTTTTCTTATGTTAAACAATTGCACAAAATACACGCACAGAGAATAAACACCCTTTAATTATAAAATCAAATTATAATTGCCTAAATATTATATTAAAGACAATTAATTATTAATTAACAACATCAAAATATAAAAAATTTAAATTGATTAGGTTAGGTCAAGTTAAGTTATGTTTCCTTGTAGTTACAATCCGTTATCCTCCAAGCTTCGTGTTTTCAAGTATTCTCCTCCATTTATTAATAATCTATTTAGCTACTGTCCCTGCCTTTTATATAGACATTATGCTAATTCATTGCAATATAGTAAACAATATACTAATACAGAATATAATATTGCAAATATATTATATTACACTGTAATTTATCTGTATTGTTTGCTAATTCCAGAAATTAAGACTCATTTTGTCTTAGGGAAATTTTATTTTTTACATAAAGGAAATCAAAAGTTAACTCGATAATATATATATATATATATATATATATATATATATATATATATATATATATATATATATATATCACTTAACAAAACGACGTTTCAACGACTAAAATACCAGCTCACATTTTCCAGTTATTGTTTGCATATGAGAACAACAAATTAAAGTGTTTCTTTTTTGTGAAAATTGGCATTTTTATAAATATTATTAATAATTGTTAGTTTTCACTATGTTTGTTCAATTATATGGCTGTTGTTAAGTTATTTAATAATGTAATAATGATTGTATGTTCATATTATTGGTAACATAGCTTAAGCGAACATTTACCATCTTTTGTTTATACAAAAACTAATAAACGATTTTTGTAAAGCATAAATCAATGTTCATTTTCAAGTGATAAACATGGAACGTAAATTCCAACATAGTCCAATAGGCTAGGACCATGTAGGAAACTAAAACTAAACTAATAAACGAATTCAGGGCTTAAAGTTAAGTCTGAGCAGTCATAAAAACTAAGACCAAATCCAAACGTGATGAGGAAAACTAAAACTCATAGAACGTCTGCAACACAAGGAGTGCAGATATCGTGTTGAGAAGGGAGTGTACAGCGGTTAACTAACTTAAACATGGTTGAATGTCAACGGAGTAGTAACTTAACAGTTTATCAGGATAAACAACCTTTTGTCTCCTCTTTCATAAATTAACGTTTGACTGAGTGATCACTCTTGTGGAAATTTAATCAAAAGAATATTTAAATTCAGTATTTTTTTTTTTTTTTTAATTCTCAATTCATGTTCTAGGTTTATCAAGAGTGATAGTGGCAGTTGGTTATTACTCCCGAAACGTCATGTATTAGTTTTTATATTCAGAAATTATTAAAAGTTCACTTAAACATTGTAATTGCTTTTTGTTACAGGCTTACCACTTTCGCTGACAGCTTACGGTTATTAAATTGTTGGAGTTAATTAGCATTCTTATTGAAAATAGCATTTCTCTTTTCTTTATTTTTACATTTTAGTTAGATTTTTCTGGATTTTAATAGGCTTCTATTGAAGTAAGAAATACATACTCTAGTTTTGCAAACAAAGGTTAATTTGTATTGGGTTATCGAAGGACGAAAAGACCGTTAAAATTAATTTAATTTACAGAACCTGTATCTAACCTGTATCTGACCACAAAAATACTTCTTCATTATTTTTAAATTATTATTTCAATGAAGCAATAGTTTTCTAATTATCCCGTCTTATTTATTTTGCTGCAATAACAGAATAATCCTGATTTAGAAAAAAAAATTTTTTTGAAAAACATTATATAAAATGTTACGTATAAGAAGTTTGAATGTACCGATTCTGAAATTTGGTAGACGTCTACTTGAATGCAATTATTTCTATTAAAACTTTCTTTATTAAAATGATATATTTACAGAATGTGAACATGCATTATAATAAAGAGCTCAAAATATTATGGATTTTAAAACGTTCCCTGTTACCAGTTCGTATTATATAGTTCATGTTTTATATAAAAATTCTCATTTATAGAACAAGTATGTTTAAAAACTAATAAAAATAATGATTCACTATCTTGAAATTGGCCGGAATACAACCGAACATGTCATCGTGTCCATATAGAGTTTGCAGGTTTATTGGCCTTTGCAGGCTAACATATATTACTGTATATGCTTTATAATAACAAAAAATGTATCACGAAACAAGTCAAAGTGTTCTAATAACGTTTGGTGGAATGGTTCAATTTAATAGGTCAGAAAATCATATACGTGGGAAAAAAAGTTCATTTAATGTGAGTCAATGTATTTTCTGACAAATATAAACTTAGTAATTCAGTAACATAATATAAAGGTTATTCAAACATACTGACCGATTCAATGACGTCATACAGTGGCTGGCACTAATCGTTCCGACTCACTGTGGTTGCAGATATAGCTGAAATCTATCACGTCAACCAATATTTGAAATTTTTATTCTTCTTAATAGAAAAATCCACCATTTTATGAAAGGAAATAAAACAACTCGATTAATCAAGGTTGAGATTTCACTAATGTTAAAACATTAGATAGCGCCGGTGACAGCCAACAATTTGGATAACTGGTAATGAGTTTATTGATGGTATTTAAATGAGTTACAATTAGAAGCCAGGATGATCTGGACTTAGTGACCTCGGCGAGAGGCATAAGGCTCGAAGCAGCCTACGCCGCGGGGCTCAATCAATCTTAATCACGCGGTAATGATAGAAATGCCAGGCAAGCAATACGTTGAAAGCCTGGACTCCTGAAGCTGCTAGCGAAACATTCTACACTTAATGATAATATATGGTTGCACGGACATGAGTGATTGTACGATCCGAGCCTTGTCTTATCATGTGTGATTGGCGCCAACTTAGCCAGAAGGACGGACGTAAACCGGTTCGTTGCCAGATATTCCTCAGGATATGGTCCATTTATTAGGAGAAGTAACGTATCAATTATACAAATTACAGATTAATTAGTGGTTTTCTGATTAGCTTTCATTTTGAGAAATCAATTTACTTTTTCTGGCTGTAGGGGGAGCGATTCCGTACGGAAATGAGACGTAGGTTTTAGATTGATGTTACGAAATAAGCTCTCCGACCAATTACAAAATTAGACTACTGTGGTTCTCTTCAATTTCGGACTCATGAAAAACTAATTTTGCGTTCTGTAATTTCAGTAAATTAGACTGCGTTTGAATGAAAAGTAGCTTAATTATACTCATTGGGTTAGAAACTTTTGTGCTTCAAAATGAAAGATAGTCATCTCTTCCTACTCTCTCGTTGAGAAGAGATGTTTTTTTTTAAATTCTGTTCAACAAAACAATAGTAAATTCATGGCTTACATGACGTGAGTTCTGTTGATAAGGATCACATCATATTTACGTTTACTAATGTTTAAACTGAAAAACAACACATTATTAATCTTATGACTTAGACTATTTTATACAGTCTACATTTGTTTACAAGTTTTCAGAAGGAAACTGAACATTCAACTTCGTATGACTCTTTCCGCTTCCTTAACGTATTCATCTAATCAATTTGCTACCTTATATTTTTGTTCATTCACCAAAATGAGAAAGCTTTTCACTTTCTCACAAAAATACTAAATGATGGGTCAAAAACATGATGACTTTTAGGGCAAAATAACAGTTTTGGTATCATCTGAAAACTAAAATGTATTTGTCTATCAATCAAGTGGACCGAATTTGCTTAAATTTGGCATTTAGACATAATTAAGTCTTATTTTAAGACGTTTATTATTACTTGTTATATATAAATCGAAATTTAGGGTAACTCCCATAACATAAAATCCAAAAATTATGTTTTTTCTAAAAATAAACTGTAATTATATTTTAATAAAAGTCTGCTGAGCTGTCACAAACCCATAACTTATGAAAACCGACTCTAACGCTCTTTCAGACTTTCTTGGAACGTGATAAATAATTACCCAAACTAATGAGGAAAATTGCAAATGAATTATAAATTTACAATCAGAAACAAACAGTAAAACTAAATATTATTCGTTTTTGTGTATGTTACGCAACATACATTGGTCGTTTAAACCAACGTTTAAGAAATATACGAGCAGAAAATCAGTTATAGAGACAAAATGCTTTCCTAATTTTTAAAGGCATTTTTGGAAAGCTGCTGTTGGATCGGTAAGTGACAAAGTTGGGACAAATTTACTGCTTTTTTATATAAGAATAAGTTGATGTTAGACACTTGAAAGCTATAAAACTTGGTCAATAAATTTAAACCCTGCAATTAAATTCATGAATACTTCTACCTAGAAACAATTTCCACTGGATCTTAATTATTACATTTTCAAGTTAAGATATTTTTAAATTGTATAACACAATAAAACAAAAATTAAGCTTATTTTACTGTTTTTTTTCTATAATGCACTATTGAATTGCCTCTTTTCCCAATATTTTATCTTTGTACGACTAACATTAAGCCATACAGCCCTAATTTATGTTGTGTAAAGCTTAAATAACCTTTTAGATTTTCGATTGAGATACACAATTTTAAATTAAAATTCAGTTACAGTTGTAGGTTAATTTCACGTGTTTAATTATTTTTTTACATTTTTGTTGTACTTTATCATTACTAGGATAAAACATCTAAATTCTTTTTTCAGCATGAGCTCTGTAATTTTCACGTTAATTATCTTCACTGATCGAATGTGAAAAACAAAATCATAATTACATGTTCTTATAACCACCAAGTGATAAACATTTCAAGATTTACAACGTATGTATATTTAAAAACAAAATAGAAAAAGGTATATATAAAAACGCAAACCTATTATTAAATTAATAACTTAGTTATACTGGACTAAGACCCAGGCATCCCTCCTTCTCGCCAGTACGGTCGTGACTCGTGACCGCTACTGGGCCTCATCTAATGATTCTATAATAACAACAACACTCCATACTTTGCGGCTACTTCCACTTTTATGTATAATCTTCCATTCATGGCAAGGCAGAGCGGATTTCATTCACAAAAACGACAAATGCAGTAAGGTTAGAAACACGTCACGATTGTACGTTTATCGGGTGTAATTATTGGGATCAGTGCAACAAGTGGCTATCATTGGGTAACACCTACGCAGACATCTGATGGGAATTATAACCGTGTCAAGGTGGCTATACTGTCTGTTGTTGCGTTCATTTAAACACTTGTTATTAATGAAAAGTTTCTAAATGTAAACTAAATATATTGGTACTCTAATAAAGAATAGATTTCTTGGTCGAATGCATTAGCTACGTTTCAATTAAATGCAGAGTTTTATTTTGTTTTGCAAGGCACTTTGATAACATAATTTACTAGTAATATTTAACGAATTTTCGAAATAGAAATTTGAGTTATTGCACTCCCTCATGGAAAAGCAAACTTCTGTGAAAATGAAATGTCCACCGATCCTACCCTTTGAAATAATTTGGTACCATTGACCCACACTGTATTGTTTCCTCGTTTTGGGACAAAGCATAAATAAAATTGTTACCAAAAATTGTTATATATAAATCGAAAATTTGGCCCGATAATGCTCAAATGTAGTAAATCTGTCTGTACATATCGAAATGATGTCCGATTATATATTAAAAACACCTTTTTAGGGTAATTTTTTACCCTTTGAATATAAACACATTTAAAAATAAATTACGCAGCTTTACGATATTTTCTAGTTTGATTGTTATTTAACAATGATGGATTGTTAAATAACAATCATCATATTGTTAATAACCATATTATTGATGTGGTTTAATATCATTTGCCATCGCTTGTGTGTATAACGTTTCAAGAGTATAAATCAACTCTCGTTAGCAGGTGTAAAACCTAAACCGTAATAGAGAAAACATCAACATAACCTAGTAGCCTTGGGTCATGTTCTAAACTAAAATTAAATTTATAACCTAATAAAAGAACCCAAGTCTAAAACACAAGATGAAGCTATCAGGTAATACTAGTTTAGAAATAAGATCATTATAGCTTCCGTAAATAAAAAACTAAAATAAAAATCAGAGATAAAAGTTCTTATACTTTAAATAAGGCTTAAATTTTGTCACTTTATCCACAAATAGGAATCATGAGGCGAATGAGGAATAAACTGTGGGAAGAAGAGGCAAAAAGGTTGTTTACCTCTATAGCAGTTGGACAACTTTCTCTGCCTCCATCTCTTTAATGATTAGTTGCTTGCTGTCCTTTGTGTAGTGTATGACTGTGTGTGGTGGTTTTACCTGATCACGTTTGTATCTTAGCTTTTAGCTTTATTTTCAGACATGGTTTTGACTTGAGTTTATTTTAAAGAAAAAAGTAACATATATATTATGTTATACTCTTATCTCTAATTCTGTTTAGTTTTAACTCTTATCGTAATGTGTTTTGTTTAATATAAATAAGAGCCTCTAATTGCCTTAAGGAAGGAAGACAATGTGGGGAAAAAATGTAAAGAGAAGCGGTTAACCGCAGATAAACTATCTGAGAAGGTTGCAAACTTAACTTACGTCTTTGTCTTAAGTAATTTAAATATGCTACTACTGAATTGTGAAAAGTGTTTGTCTATATGGAGTTTGCCTATAAACAAACAAACTATCGATTGTAGAAAACTCTAATTTCATTGTAATCGCATCTAATTTAAAACGATGGAACTTTAAGTTTAAGTAGGTAAACCTAAGTGAGAGGCGTAATGACTTTCTGTTTTCTCAGAATTCTAAAAGGTAGATAGATACCTTCAAACTTTTCCCGTCATATGTACAGTGTGTCTAAATTAAAAATTAAGGTTTTCTGAAGTAAAATTTTAAGGTTATGTGATTGAAAGACAATATAACAGAAATCTAGTTATTCTGTTTTACCTCTATGGTAGTGAGCGATTTAAAAAAGTGACCAGTCCGATACCTTTGCTGGCACAGAGAATGACATATGTCAACTTACATTTAAAATGAATATTTTAAAAATATAAAACTGTTATTATACTAAAATAGTAAAATAAAACCTATGGTTGCGTTTTGACAAGGGACTTACCATCAAACTGGTTACTTGTTAACTAACATACCATCAAACTGGTTACTTGTTAACTAACATACCATCAAACTGGTTACTTGTTAACGAACTTACCATCAAAAAACACTCTGGAGATATGTGTAAATGATTTTCAAGACAAAATAACAGAAATGCAGTTCATCTGTTTATTTTTTTTCTATTTGGTAGTTAGCAGTTTTAAAATATGACCTGTCAGTTACCTTTGCTGACAGAGAGAATGATGTATATCAACTCACCTTTAAAATTAATACCTTAAAAAAATATGTAACTATTATTATAATAACTAGTAAAACAAAACCTATGGTTTCGTTTTGACAAGGAACGTACCATAAAACTTGTTACTTGTTAACGAACAGAACATCAAACAACACTCTGGAAATATCAGACGCAGATTTCAGATAAATAGATCATATTAAAGTAGTGAAGTCATAAAATCAGATTGCGTCTACATTGCATTAGCGCTGCTCTAACTCGTCAACCACGAATAGCTGCTAAAAGGCTCACAGCGTTATAAACATACGTTGCGGAAGGGAAAAAACTAATACGAAAATAACTGGCAACAAATAGTGATATCATTAGAGGAAGATGATTCCTGTAGTAATAGCTGGCTAATGGAAGACGAGAAAAACAAAACGGTATCCCTAAGTGGAAATAAACATGCCATCTTGTCTGTGGAACTGGATAGTTAGAGTGGAGTAGGGCTCATTGGAAATGCTCTGTAATGTTTTAATTAATCTATTTGGTAATACAACTTTCATACATGAATATTGTAAAGGCGATAATTAAATTATATTAAATAATTGGTAATTATTTTCTTTTGACAGGTATTTGTAAACAGTGTACATTTTCATTAGATTTACTTTATTATTTTTATGAAGTACAGAGTAAGTTTTATAATGTGAAATAATAACCAGTTTTGGTTTTTTAATAAAATATCAGTTTTAAAATTCTGTCTTTAATTTTTTTTTCAACAATGTATATTTGTTTGTTATGTATGCACTACACTACAAAACGAATCGGTTACATTTAGTTTGTCGTGTTACATTAAACTTATCTCCAAAAGTTATTTTCTCTACCGCCATTAAATTTTTATCAAATTATATTCAGACGTAACTACTGACGAATCAAACAAAACATGTGTGTTCTCAACTCTTCAACTTCGATATCATTTAAAAGGTATAAATAGTGTGTGAGAGTTTTAAACAAATTTGCCAAACGGCATGCAAAAGAAAACTACTGTACACAAGAGTATTAAAAATATCGAAATAAACCTTTGCCTTCATTGGGGTCATTTGGGTTCCAAATTACTCATAAACTGTATTCTTTAATTTTTTATGGGCAGTTTAGACATCATGTAAGGCATAAACTCTCATTTCGTCAAAATGTTACTGAAATAGGTTTTATTTATTTTATTCGACTTCTAAAATGGCAACAATTCTTCACTTCTACAATGGTAGAAAAGTCTTTTTAGAAAATGGTAACCAAATGTTTTCATTTTGTATTATTTTATCTTATGTGTAGGTGTTTAAGAAAGTTTGAAAAATGTTTGGCACTGTTTGCCGATAATCTGAATCAATGATTTTTAAGCGAAAGAAATGATGTTTTATTTATTTATCTAAAAAAAAGTACACTTTAACACTTTGGTCTCATTTTATTTTATTTATTTTTTTTTTCCAAATCAATAACAATAATATTTAAAAAAAGTTTCATATACGTCCAATTCATGCCTCATTCTTCTGGCAATCCCGTATGACCTAACTGGATCTACTAACTTTTTCATGTGTTATTGGGTTAGATCTCTCTCTTTCGCCTTTCTTATCAGGTCTCTCTTGACCAACTATTGTACTTTTCCAAAATTGACGCTATTAGAGTATTCGAGTAAAAGGGATATTTTTTCTATCTTTCATTATAAAATGCGATTGTAATTAAATATTTTTCGCATTTAAATAACCAAAAAATGTGTTTTATTTTTTTATTTGTGTATAATTAAAAAAAAAGTTTTACTTACACAGTTTACGAAATATACAACAAGTTTGGTAATCGCGAAAATTTTGAACAGCGATTTTTAACAAATCGTAAACGTTTAACGGCCTCAGGAAAGAAACATTATTTTCGATTACATTTCGTCCTTCGTCGATGTCGTCTGACGTAAGCAGGATAACGATTATACAAATTAATACAAACATGTATATTAGGGAACTCTTATGTACTCATATAGGACCCTTTTAAAACTCAGATAAAACCAGTTAAACGTATCAAAATGGCGGTATTTTATTCAGTTTTTAGGGTCCGAAGGTAAAACCAAGAACCTTTATAATTTAACCCGCATGTCTGTCAGTCTGTCTCTCTGTAAGTCGGAACTAATCCGGACCAAAAAAGACGATACATCCTATATATTTCAAACTTTGTATTCTTTGTTTTGTCCTACATATAATAAAAAATAAAAGGGTGACACAAAAAATTACCTTGGGGTAGTTCAGGTGCAAAAACTATACAGTTAAAAAATTGTATATGTCGAGTACCAAATAAAATTAGAAATTGTTCTGATTACGAATATCTATGTTTATTTGACGAAGAAATTAAATTGTTGCCACTCGGCCCCATAAAAGACTTCACGTTTATAAAAAAAAAAACTGTTCCTATCTGCCTACAGACTGTAAATCGTGTGATTTCACCACATGCTTAACCCTTTAATTTGTTCATATCTCGTGTATTGTTCAGTTTCTAAAACATTAAATTAGATAAAAATTTGTATATTCCAATTCTGCATGTACTGATATCGGCACTACCTATCTACTGTAATAAATTCAAAGTTATTGTCAAAAACCTAACCTAACCTAATTCTCTTGTTCTCTACCGATACTGAAGCTATTAGAATATTCCAGGGTTAGTTTTATTTACAGTTTTCATATTCGTCTCTTCCTTTTTTTATAATGTTATGATGATCCATAGTGTTCACACAACAAGAAAAACACTTAAACGGAACCCTACTCTGTGATTTTATAATAACATATATTTATCCCGAGGCAATAATTACACTTATTCTTCATCCCAACCTCTAGAGTTCGAATTGTTGACCTAATAACTTGCATAAATTGTATGTATGTCAGCGTTTTTTGTAAGATGGACGAAAGGAAATCAATTACCACAGTCCTATGAACTTCTGGCCGATTTGTATCGGAAATCCGGTGCAACTTAAGTTTCCTTATTGTATTCTGTCATGTGACATTAATAACATATCTTCAGCTTCCTCCAAAGCGTTTATTCTAAATCAATCTGAGTTGAACGTAATGCACTCACTTAAATCATTCTGTGGTTCTGTCTGTCTGTCTGTACTTAAATTTGGTTGAGTATATATAGCAATTTTTTTTTTAAAATAAATTATGGAATTTTAATCATATACAGACAGAACCATAGAATGTTATTGGTTTCTTTTTTTCATTTTCCGGCCAAATTACATGATTGTACACAAAAATTTGGGTCTTCTTAGATATGTTTTTGACTTTAAAATCAAAATGTAGTTCCTTTAGATACTTTTTTGCCTTTAAAGAAAAATTAGCGTTCTCTGAGAGTCGTTTTGGCTTACAAAATAAAAATTTGGTTCCTTTTAGGCCTTTCCAAATAAAATTGTGGGTGTTGTAAACATTACAAACTATAGTCCCCCCAAACATGAGCCAGGTAATCCAAAACATTAAAATTTAAAAAAAATAATAAAAATAAATATATTTATATAAATTTATTCTTCACCTATGTTCTCTTTTACTCTCTCTTTCATTACGGAGAACGTTTTGTAAAAGTTAAAAAACGTTCCCTTTTTTCGTAAATATACATTTTGACATTCTCTGAGAAAAAAAATCATTTATAGAATGGTGGCTACCTGCACAAAAAAAGTCCATCTATAGTCCTTTTTTCTATCTATAGTCCTTGCACAAAAAAAGTTGACCAATTTTAATCAAATTTGTCATGTCATACTTACAGGAATAACTCAAATCATACTCATTTCGAAAGATAACAACAGATGATTTTTATTTTTTTGAGTGTTATATTACCAAAAAAAAGTGCTAGACAGGAGTTATAAGTCAAAGCGTAAAATATTAATCACGTCTAAAAGATAATACGTATATTAAAATCTGTCTTTCTCTCAAATTTGGATAGGTTGCAAAGGGTTATGACTAGCCAAATTGTCATAATTCACATAAATTTATGGAATTTAAAAGAAAAATAAATTTCATTATAATAGTGAAATGGGCTCACTCATAGTGAGTAAGGGTGTGGAAATCCCGATATACCCTAGCTGGATCTACATCTTTCTTTAGGTAATCTTATGTTAGTTTTCTCTATTTTATTTTTCCTATCATTTCTCTCTTTACAAACTCTTGTTCTCTTCTGCTGCCGCTTTTAGAGTATTCGAAGGCTTGTTATCATATCTTCTTTTCTAATATTTATTAGTCGATGTAGACGAGAGGTTTGACGAGAGGTTTTTTCTCCAATAAACAACAAAGGGGAGAATAGTATAATGGTATATACCAAAATAAATAAAAATCATCGATGTTTTATTTCCAAAATACAGCAGTTGGGGGTGTAAGATTTTAGAAACATTTTATCAAAATAGCTTAAGCCTAATTTGTGATATTCAATATACCAAAATAATGCATAAATCAAATAAATAACTACAGAAATGTCATTTGTAGAAAGAACGGTTGTTTTATTTAATATTATTTGGTTTAGGGTATTGGCGTGTAAACAACTTTATTATTTTCATTAAAATATTAATGTTTTATATCCAAATTTAGTATTTTCAACATACACAAAATATAATCCAATTTATTTGGGTTAATATTAAACTAATATATTTATTGTGGGGTAAAAAAGTGACTCTTATTTATCTTAGTTTTTTTTTTAAATATATACACCCTTAATGTTTTTATAATTATTGAGTTACACATTATTTCACTCTTTTTTTATATTTACCTTTCAAATCCATTTTGCTTTTAGCAGTGGCCTGTGTCAATTGAGAATTGTGGCAAGTTTACTTCCGAAAACGGGAGAAAAGAACAAAATTTACTTTATTTTAAAGAAAAATTATATCAAGTTCAGTCTCCGACGTAGATATTCTTTGTTTAGCCGACCTTACAAATGTTTGCAGTTGAGTGCAAAAAGTGTCCAATAGTTTATAAATAAGGCGGAAACATCAAATCCAATAAGATGTTGGCAGTGTATTTTAAGAAATCAAAAGATGTCCTTCTAAATATTCGTTTTCTTCTCTTGAGGTTAAACGGACAATTATACCTACTATCCTAACGTCGTCTGGAAGATAAACATTTGTTTCTCTCTATCTTTAAATACAGTACATCTAACCCTAGTTAAAATATCATAGAGGTAAAACTGTGTTTAAATAATACATGAGTTGTATGTTATTAATACATAAAGTTTAAAAGATAAGCAGAAATAAAAATAAAAACTCAGTATTCCAGGAAACGTTGCGCTTTATAATTATTAATTTACTTTCACTTTCCAGTAAATTATTTTCATTTTGTATAACTTGTTTTAAAATCAACGTCACACATAATGTATACCAACGAAACTCTAACTCTTAAATGTTACACCTAACACAATATGTCTATTTATTTTTTGTGACATTTCCACAGAACTCGTACAGACGCTTCGTGTTAAAAATGCAATATGTAGTTAGTTGTGTAAAACATGTCGTGTTCGCTGAGAACAGCAGGCCACCAATTAGGTACAGTCTTGTCGTTAACCAATTGCTTCAATTACGTCACGATATCCAATCACACTCAGCATCGACGTGTGTCTGGTTAATTGATTTCAACGTAAACACAATGCGACCAAATTATAAAATACGTTTTCATGCGCAAAGAATAGGAAAACTATTTCTCTATAAACAAGTTTATCTTGAATACTCACTCTTCTTCTAATAATAAATAATACAAATATGACGTAAAAAGTAGTTCCGTTTCATTTATTCAGTGCAGGGCTTATAAGTGATGGCACAAGACACGGTCTTTTTTTACTATAATTGAATTAGTAATATCTATTCGTAAAACTTCTTTTCTTATAAAACTGGATTCAATTTACTAAACAAACTAGTTTTGTCTATATATATTTCTACTGATCTGCAGATTGTGAACTGTCAAATTAAAATTGATATGTTCGTTAGTGAGTTTACGGCAATTAAAATATTGGCTATGCCAAGTTTTCTAAGAGAAAACTTCATTGGTTATTTTACCATGTCATTTTATTTATGTCAGGTTTGTTTTATGAATTTTCGAATTGCTAAACTATTTTACACGTTACGCTTGAACTACTTTTTATTTCAAAACTATCCTTTGTTCTTCTAGCAACTTCGCGTTAGATTATTTTTTTTTACAGAATAATTTCCAATTTTGAATCGAAACGCTTCCGCTTTGAGCTTTGTATAGCGTAACAAAAATGGAGTTACTAATTAAATTTAATCTATGAATTCAGAATAAAATATTTCTTTTTAAAATGTTACAATTTTAATGGTAAATATTATAGGGTATTGAGTTCAAAAAAATAAAAAGAAGTACAACCTGCAAGCAGTCAAACGGTGCTGTAAAATATCGTTAATTTTAATTATGCCTTTTCCAATCGCAATTGAATGTACTTTGTTCTTTATATCGCAACATTTAAGAGAATATACAGTTATATAAGTATTTAATCTATTAGTATTGTATTTACATTTTTTTAAACTTCAAAACAATATTAAATTATGATTTTTCTGTTGTTTCTTTGCTCAAGGGTCTTTTTGAGTTGTACCTTTTTTGAATCGATTTCAATCATAAAATTTAACAAGTGTCCCAAGAAGAAGTCACTATCTTTTAATTAATTTTGCTGGACATATGGAACACTCTACAAACTTGACACTTTACAGTTATGTTACATAATTTATGTAAAAACGTTTCCTCAATTTTTTCTTTTTTTTCTTATGGTTAATCCAAACAAAATGTTGGAGTAACAAAAAGAACACTATAATCCTGTGGATAGAACCACCACCTCCCACAATGCAATGCAATTAAAATGTGCATTATCATCTGTTGAATCTCGATCAGCTGTTGTTTTTTAACACACAACAATTAAACAATTTGGTTGTGTTCAATCAGTTTATGTGCGAATCTAACTTCGAAACAATGAATTTTTGAATTGGAAAAAAGTAAAATGTTGTTATTGGGGTATTGTTTTTTGAAAATAAATATGTAGCGACAAAGTTTTTTTTTTTTTTTTAATCTACCAAAATGTGATGTTTCCATCAATAAAATAAAATCATAAATTAAAAAAAAAAAAAAACTATGCTACTAGAGACTGCTACAGATTTTCTACCACAGATAATGAAAAGCACACATGTGTTAATTTACTAAAATCACAAAACAGGCTTAATTAACTTAGAAAAGATTCATAAACTTCTGCTATACCAAGACGTTAGTTCGAAGGTAACCCAAGAAAATCAAAATAAATGTTATTAAACACATTTAGTTGACGGACTGCCTTGGACAGACAGCCAGACAGAGGAGTTGAATTTTGTTCGAAAAGCTTGACGAAGATACCAAGTGGTATGAAGGAATTGTATCTCAGAGGAAGCTACATTTTACCGAACAGGATCTGTAAGCAAACATAATTGTAATTATTATAACACACAAAATCCACATATCTTACAGGAAGAGGACTTGAAATCAAGGGTAATAACTGTTTGGACTGTTGTCTCCAAGGACGGTGTTTTATCGTTTGATGTTTGGTATTCTTGAAATAATAAACCGCTTCCATACTTTTCTAACACTCTGTATAATTAAAACAACACATTTATGTTTCCACTAATTTTTGTCATGTCCTACTATTTTATAAAGGTAAATCAAATTCAAATATATTTTCTAATAATATCATCGAAGTTCTTTGAAGATCGATAACGCAAATTCAAAACTTTTTTTCAAATTCAGAGAACAAAACATAGAAAGGAAGTTATAAAAGAACATTCCAATCATCGAGTTATAAAAGAGGCATTCCTAGTATAAATAAAATTAGCGGGAAAAACACACCAATGATTTGATGTACTCTAAAGATAGGCTGAGAAATAATTACCAATGATATCTGGAAGTGCAGTGGCATTTATAAAGTAATATGGGGTTGCATTAACCTCTAATAATGTACGAAATATATTTTATTAGTTGGAAATAGTTGCTAATCGTCATGTCCGACACTTGTAAAAGGCGTGGAAACATGAAATGTTGCGTGTTCATCGCCTGCAATAAAAATAGGCAATTTGCATCTTCAGGCTAATTTTAAGGTCGGAATGTTGGCAAACCCAGAGGGACTAACTGGTAATTGTTGCGGAGAAACAGATACGTGTTAACATTACAAGGAGTACGTTTAATGCCATTCTTGTTGAACCTTGAGATAGTTTTGAGTCTTACTTTCAAAGTAACTGTGTCTTGATACTTGATGATGTTCATGATTAGGATTTCTGTTGTAATCCATTAATTACTGATTATCTGATTTAAAAAAAATCGCTACTGAAAGATTACAGTAAACTTCAATTGAACAACATATCAATCAAGATAAATTTCCTTCTTATGCTCGTTTTGAATTCAGATTGTAAAAGATAGAAAATGACATTGACAAACTAAAGGAAACACACAAATTTCTATAATATAAGTTTTATTCAAAATTAGACGACGTTTCAATTACCATCATCGTCCTCTTCATTTATGGCCTTGTCTCTTTTGATTCGTTGACACAAAGTTTGCACAACAACTGAAGAAGATGGGTTAATAAAAAAACCAAATATTATTGTGGAAATATTTTTGTTTCCAATCTATGGTGACTGAAGTATTGCTGATTTCCTGTGAATTTAAAGTCATGAATTTAAATGTTGTTTTCTTAGGTTAAATTTAACGCGCTTAATTCGAACTTATCAGTTAGGTTAAACTTGGATAATTTACAACTTATTTCATTACTGAGAAGATAATTATAACCTAATTCATTTCTTCTTACAGCTTGATTAAAGCCAAAACTCAAATGCGTAGCTACATATTTACGGAGTTACATAATTAATTTTTTTTTAATGGAATACACTTATGCTCAGTGTAATTCAAACTTTACTCAATCGGCTACAATTTTTCAAGAAAGTTTGTGTTAAATATTTGTCCAGAGTCTCAATAATCAAGTAAGTCCCCAGATTTATCGGAATAAAAATAATTTAAGAAGAAAGGGTAAAGTTGGTAAATATAAAATATGATTCTTGTACTCAAAACATCCAACTTCAAGGCAGAACACTTTATCTATTCTCCCCCCCCCCCGTCGTTGTTGTTGTTTAAATCCTGCCTGCAAAATCCTGCCGTCATATCCTTAATAAAGAAGAATAGAACATAATATAACCCTCGAATACTATAATCAAGTTGGGTTCGGTAAATAAAAGGTTGATCAATAGAGATATAATAGGAAAGACGAAAGAGAGGGATCTAACCCAAGACAGAACAAAGGAAGGTGTAGATCCAGCTTCAACTTTATTAATTATATATTCATATTGCTAGTTCTTCACAGACTCCAACTGATGTATGCTAATGACATTGATATATACAATATTCCAGTGGACTTGATTACAAAAAAAACAAGTAAATGAGTGTCATCATGGAACTTACCCTGCCCTATTATGAAATGTAATAAAGAGATCCTGGTAACAAATAAAACACAATTTTTCTTTTGTAAAATTCTATAATTTATTTGGTCTAGCCGACCATGGTTTCACCAGTTACGGCATTGACGAGGCTCTTGTGATTTATTTGTTAAAATGGAATTCTATCATGTACCGTCGGTCATCAGTGTAAACAAGATCCTGGTAATGTAATGTCCAATACGTTGGTGACTTGGGCCTTGTAGAGGGCCTAAGACTTGTATGAATATGAAGGAGCCACCACTCACTAAGCTTTTGTCCCTGCTGGATCTCATATCAAAATTTCTTGGGAGTTTCTACATTTTTTTTACAGCGGAATTATATGTTTGACAATACCTATTTGTCATCTTAAAGAGATGGGGTTGGTACCATTACATGAAGAAATGAAATCTGCAATTTTTTATCTATTTTATCTTGTTATATAGTTGAATAACATGCGATATATGAACAATAAACTGTTTGAAATGGCAGTGATTTCAATATTTTATTTAGATTTTCTCAGTTTCAAAAGGATTTATACGACATACTTAAACCAAGTTTTGTATTCCTCTCACAATTTTTGTGGCCATTTGTGCTTACGTAGGCCTAAAGACGACAACAGCATACGGACGGTATACGAAAATAAGTATTATGTTTACTGAGGCAATGAAATGCAAAGATCAGCCAAACAAGGAGTTCTACATTATTTGTGATTATCAAACTTAACCTTTAATTCTTATATTGGGTTCGTAAAAGCTTAGTTTCAAATATGCGTTCATGAAATTATAATATGGTAACACATAGTTTCATTATGATAAGATCAAAAACGTCAAGTTTAAATTTATATTTTGGTACTTATTTCTTATGGGAGAAAAATAGTTTAGGAGGTTAGGTCCCCTGTACCAACTTTTACAATAGATTTATAGGGTTAAAAACATGAATAAATATTTTTTTATATTTTATTTAAAAACAAACATTGGGCTTACCTTGAGGACAACTTTTTTTTTTTTTTTTTTTTTTTTTTTTTTTTTTTTTTTTTTTTTTTTTTTTTTTATAGAGGGGGGAATGCATTAGGCACCATCAGGAGACTAGTCTCCCGGTGTGTGGGACTCCCGGTTCATCCGGTTTACCCACTAAACCCTAACCTCTTTTCCAGGATCCTAGTCCGGAACTACTCTCGCATTGCATCAGACCAGGTCATCGTGTTTAGTGTGTAAGTACGTTTTGTGTCTCTACGGTAACGCAGGCTTGTCCTCTTCTAGTCCTCTAAGCATGTATCTTCTTTCTTACTTAATAGTACGTCTCTTACATATTGTGCTATAGTTCTCCAGCCCGACTCGTCTGAGATCATTCGTGAGACGATATTTCCAACAGTTATTTTACCAATAACGTTCTCCACTTGGTTTCGTTTTTCATCCCATCGCGTGCATTCAAAAAAGGAGTGAGCAGCGTCATCCTTCTCAGCTCCACACATCTGACATTGCGGTGTTTTGGCTTTACCTATTTTATACAGATAGTTTCTGAAGAAACCGTGTCCTGTAAGAAACTATGTGATGTAAAAATCTACTTCTCCATGTTTTCTCTGAAGCCAGGGCTCTAGGTCCTTGATAAGACTATGTGTCCATCTACCTTGTATATCCTCATCCCATCTCCTCTGCCACGATATCATGGTATCCGTTCTAGCTTCAACCGCTGCTAGCTTTCGTCCCAGTATTTGGCTCCTGTCGTATATCTTCTTTTTTTCAATGGCTAGCAAATCCACAGGAATGGTTCCGGCGACTACTAGAACCGCAGCTTCGGATACTGTTCGGTAAGAGGAAGCAATCCTCAGGGCACTTCTGCGTTGTACCGCCAATAGTTTCTTTCTGTACTTGGTCTTTGTAACAGACTCTGCCCATATCTCCGCTCCATAGAGCAGAATTGACTGCACTGTTCCCATTAACAATCTTCTCTTGGTCTGGCTGGGTCCTCCAAGGTTACACATAAGTCTGCTCAATTTGGCAGAAACAACTGAGGCCTTGTCAGCTGCCTTCTGGATATGGTCCCAGTAGGTCAGTTTATTGTCGAGTGTTACCCCCAGGTACTTGACTGTTCTGGTTGTCATTATGTTTTCACTTCCTACTTGCACATTTACTAAGGTGGGAATTCGTTTCCTTGTAAGTATTACTACTTCCGTTTTTGCTAAAGCTAGTTGCAGGCTGTGTTCCTCCATCCACTTGCCCACTCTCCTCATAACCTGGTTCAGTTTTAGCTGAGCCAGTTCTGTGCTACGGGCCTTGATCAATACCGCTACATCATCAGCGTACGCAACAGTACAAGTTCCTTCCGGCATCTCTATTCGGAGAAGGGTATCATACAGAGCGTTCCACATGTCCGGTCCCAAAATTGACCCTTGCGCTACTCCAGCTGTAATTATTCTTCTTTTTTGACCTACTTCGGTGTCATATAAGAGCTGTCTGTTTCTTAAGTAATCCCTGGCCATGCAGAGCAGGTACTCCGGAATTCTGAACGAATGTTCAAGAGCGCTAAGAATATCTGTCCACCTCGCAGAATTGAAGGCATTTTTAACGTCCAATGTGACAAGTAAAACAATTGGTCGGGCTCCATGGCAAATTCTGTCCGTTTCCTCGACTGCTAGGGTCACTTTTCTAACTGCCCCGATTGTTGACCGTCCTTTTCTAAAGCCATGCTGGTTGTTCGAAAAATCTCCCGCTTCCTGTATGGCGATGAGAAGCCGTGTTTTGAGTAGCTTTTCAAGGACTTTGCCAGTGGTGTCCAACATGCATAGTGGTCTATAGGTAGATGGCAACTCTAAATCTCCTTTCCCTTTTTTAATTAGAACTAGCCTGGCTTTCTTCCATGACTTGCTAAAAACTCCTTGCTTCAGGCAGGCGTTAAACATATTCAACAAGAGTTGTGGAGCTATTTCTACCACCTCCTTAAGTACTTCTGCTGGGATACCATCTGGGCCTGGAGCTTTTCGGTTTTTCAAAGAAGATACTGCAATCTTCAATTCCTCAATGTTAAAGAGTACTATGTCTTTACATTTTCTATTTTGAATAGGTTCTGTCCTGATGGGATGTGTTGGAAAAAGTCCGTCAACAATGACTCTCATTTGAGTTTCTCCGAGAATGCTTGTTGGTCCTCTGGCCCCTAATCTCTGAAGTACTATCTTATACCCGAGTCCCCAGGGGTCTGAATTAACTTCGTCGCTCAGTGCTCTCCAGCATTTTTCCTTGCTGTTTTTTATGGCATTCTTCAAGTTCTTTCTTGCTGCCCTATGGTCATTTGATGTTTCTGACCTAACTAAACTGCTTTGTGCCCTCTGAGCTCTCCTCCTAAGCTTAAGGCATTTCCTTCTCAGCTCTGCAATCTCTTGTGTCCACCAATATGCAGGCTGTCGTCTAGATGCCTGTTTGGTAGGCATGCTCTCATTGCAAGCCTTCGTCAGTAACTTAGTACTTAAGTCCACTAAGGCTTCAGTTTGTTTCCGTGTTTTGGGTTCACGATTTCCCTGTTTGAACCACGGCTCCTTTAAAATAACTTCTCGTAGTTTTTCTTTATCCATTTTTTCTATGTGAAAGCGTCGCCTTCTGGGGTTTGGTGCTTTCTCTTTTCTACTCCAGAGCTGATAGCTTATATACTGATGATCGCTGCCGGTATAATCTTCTAGAACTTTCCAATCATCCACTTTTGAAACAAGTCGCGACGAAGCCAAAGTTAAATCTGGTATGGAATATCCAAAACCAGGCCTTCTATATGTTGGTGTAGTTCCTACGTTCAAAACAATCAGGTCTTTCCTGGCTGACATTTCTAATATAGCCCGCCCTCGGGTGTTCGTAGTTGGCATTCCCCACTCCAGAGCTCTTGCATTAAAATCTCCAGCCACTATAATGTCGTTTGACAGATCTTGCAATAAATCTTCGAGTTCGGCCAGCTTTCCCCTGAAGGTATCCATGGTATCATTCGGGGAGAAGTAGCAACTTAAGTAGGTGGTGTTGTCTACCGTTATCCACACATAGTGCTGTCCTGAACCATTTTTTTGAACGTTCAGCTTTCTGCTATTGCATACCCATATTGCCGCCTTATTTGAAGAGCTCGAGTACCAGTTTCCATCCTTCTTGTTCTCATATTGCTCGCTGATTATGCATATGTCCACTTTCATTTCTCTGATGATCTGGGTCAGGAGATTGGAAGACAACTTGCAACCGTTCATGTTTCCTTGTAGAACCATCACCATGATGTTGGTTTTTTCTTGATTTTAAGCGCTTTTCTAAAGACGAAACACAACCCTGTACCTGGGGCGTGCTCTCGTTCTGGTGCATCGGTACAATTCGCACATAGCATGCAGAAAGGTTTATTTTTGCACTCTTTTGCCTTATGGTCTGCTTTACCACATTTCCAACAAAGATTTGCTCTATCTGGGCCGTCGCAGTCCTTCTTGAGGTGACCGTATCCCAGGCATCTAAAGCAGCGTGAAACGGTCACTCTTTTCCTAATCCTGCAGCGATTTATGAATCCTATTCTTAAGGAATTTTTTTGAATTAACTTGTTGGCGTTGTCAATGTCCAACTCTGCCAAGGCCATCCTCTGCTCCCATCTGTTTGGTTTTAGTAAAGTGACCTTTACTCGTCCCTTATTTTCCTCGCCAATGACTCCTCCGATAGCTTCTAGTACCTCTTCCGCGGTTGCTAGGCAGTCTAAGTCCATTATTTCTAAGACCGTTCTTGGGGTTACGTCGCGAACAGCTCCTTCATCTCCAACTGCGGCACATATCTTTTCGTAAAAAGCTACTGGATTTTCACATGATTTTTCCAATTCGAGAAGAATCTTTCCGTTTTGGGTTTTCCTCACTGCTCTTATATCCACATTTCCGTCTCCTCCGACCTTTACACGTAAGCTGTTGACAATTTGTGCATATGTTTTTCCCTCCGCTGGTTGGATCAACAAGGCATTTGGTCGTGGTCTTATCCAATGATTGTTTTCGGGCGTTTTATTTGGTACGTTGTTCCTAGGTGTCACTGATTTCATTCCTTTGGCTTCTACGCTCCTTTCGCTACGAGGGGTTTGGATTTTCCTTTTCCTTACCACTTCAGTCCAATTGTGTGGTATGCTGTGTTGTATCTCTTTTAGTTTTTTCAGAGATCCTGTTTTTTCATTTGGGCTTATTATTTCCGCCCTTCCTCTTTTTTTTGTCGATTCCGGCAATTGAGTTATTGCTGGATCCTGGCCTAGTTCTGGTATTTGCTGTATCTGTAGGGTAGCAGCCATACGAAGGTCTCTGCTTTCTCTTAGTGCATCAAGAGCTTCCTCCAGTTTGTGGAGTCCGTTCTTTATATCCATGCTGACGGACGGTATACGAAAATAAGTATTATGTTTACTGAGGCAATGAAATGCAAAGATCAGCCAAACAAGGAGTTCTACATTATTTGTGATTATCAAACTTAACCTTTAATTCTTATATTGGGTTCGTAAAAGCTTAGTTTCAAATATGCGTTCATGAAATTATAATATGGTAACACATAGTTTCATTATGATAAGATCAAAAACGTCAAGTTTAAATTTATATTTTGGTACTTATTTCTTATGGGAGAAAAATAGTTTAGGAGGTTAGGTCCCCTGTACCAACTTTTACAATAGATTTATAGGGTTAAAAACATGAATAAATATTTTTTTATATTTTATTTAAAAACAAACATTGGGCTTACCTTGAGGACAACTAGATCACACAAGAAAGAGATTATTAAAAACGCCCTAATAATTGCTTTGATAGTTTGGGCTGTCCAGGTTTCCTCCATTTTGTTATTAATTTTATTTTAGACAGGAAAATTTTATAAGCTGGAACATATTACGTTGGCATTTCGTTATAAAATTCGGTATCTTAAAGTACAATAGACTATCTTTAAAAAATAAATAAAAATAATGTTAACTATATCAACGTTTAAACCTCCCTTGTTCTTTCAATATACCTCAGCAAAACCTGGAAGTTTAACCTTTGAAATAAGATAGTTGTGAAGGAGTTATACTGTAATTATTCTTCTCGTTTGATCCTTCACATCCTTCTCTAATAGCATTGTAGCGATCCACTACATCATCCGTTAAACACTGAACTTTAATCACTTCCATAATTTTATAAATGAGCCTTGTGGAACGTCCGACAGGATACCGCCCGCAATAAGTAACCGGAAGTCCCTCCTATTCTGCACCAAGAAACTCTTCCTACTTTTTTATGTAACCATTACAGTCCTCACAGAATCCTCTGTTGTCCGCCCACTGTGTTTTCAATTGGTATAACCGGTACAGAATGGCACAGAAGTTAACAAATCCATGAAACTGTACTTATGTAAATAATAAATAATCATTCAATGAAATTATATGTCATTAATTTATTGTATGGTAAATCTGCATTAATATTAAATTTCAGTAAAGAGTTTATAGATGGCCAACAAACTGGTTTTATGAGTTTTAAAGCGCACTTCCTTGATTTTATGCCCAGATTTCTCAGATAATTTTTCACTTATAAATTTGATTACAGAAATAAAAACAGTAATGTTTGAAAATAAATTAGTTCATTTGGGAATTTTAGACTTCCAAAGTGGTTCATGTGACATATAGGTCAGGATCGTCTTTTATTCTGAAAGCGATGACGCAAATAAAATCTAATACTGATTTACCGGTTGGAAAATATTAATGTGGTAATTTGAGCGAATTTGTTTTTCTCCATTATTTCAAACTTAGGCCTGTAGGTTAGGCGTAGTTTCTTAGGACTGGTTTTCCACCATAGAGTCTATGGTTCAAACATATTTAATACTATCTTTCAGTACTTTTAGCGAGTGTAACTTGTGTTTTTAACAAAAAAACTGTATATTTTAGAAGGAATAATAGTCCTTTTTAATTTTGTTTGTAAGAATGGACTTAAAATGAGAACCACTTATAAACCGTGTATTGCATGTAATCCGAAAAAGTCAGCACTTATTTCAAATCGTTTTTAGAGTAAATTAATGAAAGGCTTGTTGTGAAATACTACCTAGGAAAATCTGTAGAAAAATAAAGGGGGCAACCTTCACTTGATGTATATATACACATGTTGTATTAATTAGTAGAAGAAGAAATATAATTTCTAAATTACCAACACTATACTGACGCCTTCTTTCTAAACTATGAAACAGTAATAAGTAATTGTTTGAAGTTCTATAAACGGTAAGGTACAAGACAACGTTAAGAAGAGGTTTTAATGATATTTAATATGATTACAATAAAAACAGTTTCTTGCCTGTGGTGTGACATTTAGACACTCCTTGAATGATGTAAATTAAAACATACTGGAAGATAACTGTTGTTTAAATAATATAAATACTAAGTTAACAAGGCTGGCACTAATTATTCAGCTATATAATAATGTTATGCGTAATTTAATAAAGAAGATGGTCACTTATGTTGCTATATTATCTTGATTCAGGTAACTTTATTCTTTACTTTTGTTATTGTTGTAGGTTATGACTAACTCGGAATCCAGTCCATCGACTTCTAGAATCCCAATAGAGCTAGTTTCCTTGTCCATTATTGAATTTGGTACTCGCCAGAGGGTACACATTTCAGAATTGTATAATCAAATTTTTTCAGGTACGTTTCCTGTATCGAGTCGAATGGAAGCTGCGGAATGTTTTTTTTTCTTAATCGCTTGTTGTTATCACATTCATTTCTTTGACTGATTAAGTGATAAGTGAGTAACAGCGCAGACAATCTCAAAATAAGAGAAGGTATTTTTTTAAGTACTATTAATAACTGAATTTATTATAATTTGAATAAAACAAATGAAATTTAAACTCAAGTCAAGTACTGTACAACCATTTTTCAGAAAGAAACGTTTATTTTGGCGAGGTTTAACGTCTTTTTTAAAAGAAATTATTAAATTTAAATAGGTTAGGTTAGTAAATAGGTAGTAAATGTTTTTAGATTCAGTTATGTGATAATTAATTAGGTGTAATTAACAGTAAATTACGATAGATGATTGTTTTAAAATAAGTTTTGTAAACATTATATCACTTGGAAGTATTTACTCTGTGCCTTGCATATAAGACACGGAGTTACGTTTCCCCCGAAAACTCACATTTCAAGGCCAGCACTCTGTGACACGTACCACGCCCACATAGCCGAGCATGTGCGCCTGCGTCGTTAATGAAATGAGTTTTTTTTATTAATTTCCTCCTTCATATGAATCTGTTAATGATTATTACATGTTACGGTGTGTTGTAGGCGGTGAAAGTTCCCACTGGACCTCGAAGCCTCCGACACCACAGTACAAGGTCAAAGTATCGAGTAACGAATATCAGTGATAATTATTTAACACTGGGCTACAATTATTAGGCTACACATATCAGATCTGGTATTGTTGGTTATAAGTTGGTGAGTTAGAAAAAACAATTGATTTGAGGGATGTAAATAAAAATTGTGAGTTACATGGCATTACCTGTGCGTAATTCAACTGCTTATAAATATTCTCACAATAAATGTTGGGCCATGGATCGACTTTATCGTTTATTTATTTATTGAAACCTAATCTAATTTAAAATTAAATTTATTATTCTTATTAAATTATAGAAATTTTATATTTTTAAAATTATAACTTCACCAAAATACCATTGCATTCCGTGGGATTTTAGAAGAAAGTTAGCCCTATCGCAATAATGTTTTTCCTCGTTGTTTAAAGACACTAGAAACCTTGTAGTCATCGTCGCCTTATATAAAAAGATGATTCAATAAAAACACCAGATGGGGGAAAACCTCAAAATTAACCTTAAAGTGTTTGGGCGATCGATCAGTAACTCACAAGAACCCGCAGCGATTAGATTGACTAATATCGTTGTGGATTTCATTCATGAAAATTGTCCTCTACTGCAGAGAGTGAATGGGGGTCAACCCAAGTGGTAAACTCAAACACTTTCTGACGAAAGGAGGCAGGTCAGTTGGCTATTTAATATAGCCAAACGTTACGGTAGATGGAGGCTTATAAACGGTCCCTCAACAAGTATAACGAAAACATTTAAAAAGTAAGACGCGAATCTTGGAGGAAGTTCTTGGGAATTAAACTGCACTGCCCAAAGAGCACGACTTCATAATATTCTTGCCTCCGTCCCCCTAAATCCAATGAGAAGTCTCATAGGCCCAGATGGTGTGTTTACAGAAACCAGGAAGGAAACAGTTAAAGTCCTACTCAGGACACAATTTCCTGGCTCGGTTATCAAGAGAACGGATGGGGAGCAAGGGTCAGACATTCCTTGCATACGAATATTTCCAACTAGGGAGAACTGGCGTACGGATATTGCTACTGCTCACTTTTTTTTTTTTTTTTTTTTTTTTTTTAATTACGCCAAACATTAGGCTTCCGCCATTAGTTTCCTCGCAGCCCAGTACAGGTCATAGTCGGGAGAATCCCTCTTTTCCGCAAGAGCTGGACATAATTTCAGGTGCTCGCAGTCCATTTCCTGCCTATTGTTACATAAGGGACAGTAAGGGTCGCTGGTGACCCCTATCCGGTGGAGGTGTTTTTGTACATAATCATGACGCGTTAATAGTCGGAAATTAGCAACTTGTTGTAGGCGTGGCAAGTTGATTGGTGGCCTTCCGCTCTTTTCCGTTAGACTTTCCCATTTTTTGCCTTCAGCCGATACTTTTTGTGTCGTAATGCATCTTGCTCGCAGGTAATTTTTTATGTGTCTTTTTACTGCTTTCTACTGCTCACTAAACTCTGATGCAGTGCCCGTTTAACTGATTGTGTGCATTCTTGTTACCCTCAATTCCCTTATGCTCCGGCATCCAGTGCAACGTTACCAGGTTTTCCTAGGATAGGGGATTGATGTTCTCGCGGCATTCTCATACCAGACTAGATTTTATTAAGTACATTAATTACAGCTTGACTAATCTGTATATATATATATATATATATATATATATATATATATATATATATACATATATATGTGAATACGGATTTTCTTAACCCACCCCCTTAAATTCTTATTTAGTCATTTATGTTCATAATCTCGGCCTGAAAAACTGTGGCATAATGTCCCTCGTATATGTTTCTCTAGTGTCTTCAGAATAAAAGAAGTTAAACTGATCAATCTATAAGCCTTGGACTCAACATAAGAGATGCGTGCTGGGTAGGTATGAACACTGTTGTCGCTGCCTTCCACACTTGAGGAACACACCTGGTATTTAGACTAACCCGGAACCGTCTGAACAGGATGGGGTTAATGTATGTTTCCCCTTTCTGCAGCAGAACCGGAAAAATCCCATCTGGGCTCGGTGATTTGAATGGGTGAAAAGAATTGATAACCCGCCAAATATGGTCAGTATTTACTATTCGGTTTGCGGTAAGGAACCAGTAAAACATCTCATATGTCGGTTACAAAATCAACTTGTACAGGAAAAGATGTAAGTAAATTAATTTCCTTGAACACATATTATAATATATAGATCATTAGTCCCATCATACGTTATTGAAACATATCAATATATGTCTTGCGAACAGTAATCCATCAAATGCCTTCTGTATGTATTTAACAATTGAGAAGTAAGCAGGAAACTATTAAAGATTTAAATCTATAAATTTGAACGACCAGTCGGATTTAGAAAGCACAACGGCTACAATACGTATATTTTAAAAAATATATGAAATCTAGTTAATATCGTTGTATGGTTCCATGGTGATACAACGAGGACTAATTTCGCACTAAACGACAAAAAATGCATGGAAATGATTTTACATGGAGCTTGAGGGACAAGCTTTCCAGAGGTGAAAGGAGAGTGCTGTTGAGCTTCGTAGAAAATGCTAAAAAAACGAATACAATCATATAGGCCTATTTTATTACGTTTGTTTCTCAAGCTAAAAGCGAGAACACTTCTGGAACGTTTGACTTAGAAAGAATTTTATTCTTTATAAAATTGTTTGTTACAATGAATATTACCAATCTTTAAAAAAAATTATTAAATAAATTATTATTTTTCTTAGAGCAGTTCTATTTAAACAAAAAATATTCTCCTTAAAAAATTCTGAAATTTAAATTAATACTTCAACAAAGTTCCAGATTTGTAGAAACTCTAAACAAAAAGACAAACCACAAGCGTGCGCAGTGTTGTTTTTAGCGATCGTGTCACGTCAGCCATTAAGTGCGCAACCTAAGTCCATCTATAGCTTTTAATATATGTCTCTTGTAAAACTATCACGTCAGAGTCCCGACCTTAACCAATTCAGATTTATTCATACATTGCCTTTTTCAACGAGTGGGAAGAGAGACTAGTAATCCTTTTAAGTTCATTTGATGTTTTTTTTCCCTGAGATAGTGTTCTATTATTTGTCTACTACCCAAGGGAGAGGTGTAGAACACTACTTGGTTACCATTTAGGTGGATCGCTTTACTTCAGTTTGCAATGGGTTCAAGTTTGTATATTTTGTGCTTGAAAATTAATACGTGTAGGATGAAAAATATATAGCTGTCGATAAAAGAAACTTGAAGCGAACTGTGTGTTTCTCTAGCGTTTCTTCCCATCTGTAAGTGTTGATAATTTTAAGAAATGTCTGTACTAAAATGTAAACCCGAAATCATTTGTACACATAAATCAGAATAGGAATAATGTTTTTCGTTCCAATTTTTGTAGAATAAATGTGTTTCGATGAAGGTGTGCTGGCATGAGGTAATTTAAAATCAAATCGGTTGTTGTTCATTATAAATTATATGGCTTTATAACAGTCATTTTGTAACACTATTAATTTTTTTTCCTATATGGATCAGCTCATTTCAGTTTCTTAACATATTGCACTGATAGTTAATATTGATATATTTTTAAATTTTTGTAAAAATTATCCAGTGAAATATTAACTAACGCGCTTCCACAAATAAAACATATTTCAAACAAACATAAAGGAAAAGGTGATTTTATGAGAAATAATAATTCTAGAGATAAGATTAAAAATAATATTTATAATTACACATAATAGTTGGAAATATATAGGATTCATCAATTAATTGTCTGTATAGTCTGGTTGAATTTACAGACTCGCGCTTGAAATTGATAAGGTTCCTTGGTTTTACTTAGGAACCACAAAAATGTATAAATATTATTAGTCTAATGAAGCAGGTTGTTCAGGTTAAAATTACCAAGGTAAGATCCGTAATACAAAATCATTTTGGACTATTCCTTGAGTACATCTTAATTAGTCGATTTGGTTAGAATAATCTATAGTAGAATTTTGTACAATTTGAATTTATACCTATGTTGATTTAAGAGTTTACTTTTCTTTCATTTCTTAATTGTAATAAAAAACTTCGTGTTAGAACAGAGCGACAAACATTACACGATGGTTATAAAACCTACTTGTGTGAATCTGTTTAACAATTGCAATTTAGTTTTTTCGATTTCTCCAATTATATTGGAAAGAGTGGTTTAAAAATAGCTTAGACAAGTTCGTTAAAAAGAAAAAAATTCAAATTTTGCATTAAAAAGATCACATTGTATGAAATTTTGATATGTTTTTCTTCGTTGAGACGAAAATATAAAATTGTTTTTAAGAATATTCACGATTTTTGAATGTTTACTGATATAAAAATTTAAAACTACTCTTAATGCAGCATTTGATTTAAGAGATGTTTTTAACCCGTTTGCAACTTCGTAATTTGTTTTATCTGGTATTTAAATGGAAACCACATTTATTAAATTTAAATTTGATGGTAACCAATGGAAATATACATTATTTCAAGGGTGTATACATAAGGGGAGCATTTAGTATTAATACGTTTCATGATCAAAATAGTTTAATAATATCTTAAATCGTAAATGTTCTATAAAATTAGATAATATTATCAAATATTGATACTAAACTATTTGTTAAAGAATAACGGACCGTTCATGTTATTAATATTCTTAACATTTAGCACCGTTTGAATATTTACATACTCCAAATTTAATTTTAATGAATAGCATTAATGAAACATGTTTCAATAATCAATGATATTCATAATCAATATTTCATATTATTATTTGTAGGGCCCTGATAGATTTTAGGAGGGATAAATTTAACGCAGCTTTTTATATCACCTCCGAACACATCTATATAGGGTGAGTCAGACCACCCGTGCAGTACTTATAGCTGTCTTACAAACTTACTTTAACACTTTTTCATTCTCATTTCCCCCTAATTTGGCTCCACTGAATCCAATGAAATTAATTTCAATTTTGAAAAATGCCCCAAAAGGGCCCTTTTTGGGGGGTAGGGGTGCTTTTTGAGGAATTTTCAAATGTAAACATGGGTTGTGTGATACATCATTTTAAAGGTCTAATTACCTTGAACATTTTGGCGCAATCAAAAGTTAATTATCTTTAACCGTATGTACAGGGTGTACCAAAACGTATTGAAATTGGACTTTAAAATAAAATACCGTGTTATCCTAACTACAATACGGAACAGCACCAGATTTTTGTCCAAGCTTATTATTGAGCTATTCTTTAAGAAAACGTGTGGTACGGGCATTTTTCAATGGATTTTGAATATTTTAAAAATGCTCAAAATTGAAGAATTTAAAAAAGCCTAAAACTCAAAATTCTTAAATAGCAACTTATAGCAAATGTTATATCAAGTAAAAGGTCTTTTAAAAACAAACATTTTTTGTATTTTATTTTTTTATCTATCTCTTACTGTTAAAAAATGGCAGCCAAAAAACTTAATTATGCCAGTTTACAAAATGTAACAAATTACTTTTATTTGAACAAAAAGGTGTTTATGATTAAATAAACAGTCTCTGGTATGTAATAAGAACAAAATTCAACTTATTTTTATTTTTCAATGTTTTAAAGATAAACATGGACAACTACTACTAAAGTATTGAGCCACATTGAAAAATAAAAACAAGTTGAATTTTGGTCTTATTACATATCAGAGACTGTTTATTTAATCATAAACACCTTTTTGTTCAAATAAAAGTTATTTGTTACATTTTGTAAACTGGCATAATTAAGTTTTTTGGCTGCCATTTTTTAACAGTAAGAGATAGATAAAAAAATAAAATACAAAAAAAGTTTGTTTTTAAAAGACCTTTAACTTGATATAACATTTGCTATAAGTTGCTATTTAAGAATTTTGAGTTTTAGGCTTTTTTAAATTCTTCAATTTTGAGCATTTTTAAAATATTCAAAATCCAGTGAAAAATGCCCGTACCACACGTTTTCTTAAAGAATAGCTCAATAATAAGCTTGGACAAAAATCTGGTGCTGTTCCGTATTATAGCCAGGATAACACGGTATTTTATTTTAAAGTCCAATTTCAATACGTTTTGGTACACCCTGTACATACGGTTAAAGATAATTAACTTTTGATTGCGCCAAAATGTTCAAGGTAATTAGACCTTTAAAATGATGTATCACACAACCCATGTTTACATTTGAAAATTCCTCAAAAAGCACCCCTACCCCCCAAAAAGGGCCCTTTTGGGGCATTTTTCAAAATTGAAATTAATTTCATTGGATTCAGTGGAGCCAAATTAGGGGGAAATGAGAATGAAAAAGTGTTAAAGTAAGTTTGTAAGACAGCTATAAGTACTGCACGGGTGGTCTGACTCACCCCGTATATCTATAATACATCTTTACATCTATATCTATATAAAATATTCCATTTAATATTGCTTTCGGTTTAGGCAATGCAATGTAAAATGTCTTTTATTTCGTGTGTAATAAAAGTAAAAATAATATTAAAGAATTTTTTTTTTTAAATTTAGTTGTAGGCACGTAAAAAACTATCTAAAATACTTGACCAAAATAATAATTAATTTCTTTACACAACAACGTTTTTACTAAACACTTTACACAATAACTTTATAGACAAATCTGAATTTACAAATTACAAATTAAAGAACCTTTGATCGTACATTTATTTAACTATCAAGTTAACCATATCCGCGAAACATTTATGTCCTAGTATAGCCTTATTTAAAATAATCTTAAGTGCAGAAATTTATTGCAAATAATAAAGAACATAAAACATGCTAAATGGTAATATTTTATAACACTTATCAGCTTGTACTAATTTGATTACCTCCAGATAAGGAGACACTTCCGCCAGTGTTTGATATATATTTAATCATGCGCAATAATCTTACACGACCAACTCTTACATTAATTACAAGCACGAATGAATACTTAATGACGACTCTTTGGTTTTTCCTCTCAAGAGCAATAGTAATATTAGTGATTAAGAGAATAAGAAAAAGGGAAGAGAGAGGAGAAGGAACGGGTGTGGTGCTCCAATGCGTACATAATAGGTATCTGCTTGGAGAAAGTTTTATCTTGTCTATCTGAGAATCTGTTACTTTTAAAAACACTGTTTGTTTATTTCTTTGTTTGTAACGAACTAGATTAACTAAAGTAGTAACGATAATGCAAAAGTGTTTTTTACATTTAAATTAAAATCAATTTTCTTTTAAAAACACTCTCAAAAACTGACATAAAATTTAAATCTTTCGTATGTTTGTTGTATCATATATTACATTATCAACGGATAATTTTTGTATGAATAAAAATGAATAAAAACAAACTTCAGATTCACATTTTTTTTACTTCTGAAATTCGGTTATAATTTACATAAAATATTTGCATACAGTCTGTCGCTTTCGACAGATTTTTTTGTATTAGTGTTACAACTTCATTCCAAAGTATTTTGAAATTGAGAATGTTCACCTCTCGTTCTTTACAAACGATATTATTTATTATTTCTATACTTATAAAAGTATTAAAACCCAAGTACTTTTTTTTTTTTTTTTATTTTTCGTCAACCCTAGAAATATTCTGATTGTCTAAACTAATGAATATTATTTTAAGATTTTTCTATTAATAGGTTTTTGTTTGAAATCAAACCCAATTCTTTATATAATTCGATTATTGTTTTTTTTGTACGAAGACTAAGCCTATTCGGAGGCCCATACAAAGGGCTCTAAGCTGCTCATGGGTTTTGTAAGGACCCTTGAGAAGATATGTGAAGAACTCCAGTGGGGTCATATATTCTACAAACGACTCATTTTGGGTCGCTAATTTTGTAAGGAACCCAAATGGCTAATTGATGGCTAATTTTAAAAAGTTTAGGTAAAACCCCCAAAATGATATTATTCTTTTCCACATAGTTTAGTTTGAACAGACTATAAGATTTTTAATTCTGTTTTATCACGTTATTACAAAAATATTTAATAATTTAGTATACAATAATGTTTTTTATTGTTACAGTCTTGAAGGAAAGAAACGAGATTATTCACTAGATGGAACACTAAATATCGCATGTAATGAACCATGTACATTTGTTAACAATTCAATCAAGGATGGTAACAAATCAAACATTGATCTCAACCAACAAAAAAAAACAGATGAAAAAGCAATATTTCTTGTTCGGTTTTATTTGAAACACTTTATTTTTTATATCTCCGTAAACAGTACATGATGTTTGTACTTTGACTGAATCACTACTTCATCTCCTGATTTTGTAAACATTTTTAATACAGGAAAATTTAAAAAGACTACATAGAAACAAAAATCGCCAATAAATAACTGTATTTTATTACTATTTACAAAATGTTAACATTGTATTTGTCACTTTTATAGAAAATTATCACACAAATAAGTAAAATCATGTTATTACTGCAATTTGAAAATGATTTTAACACGTTTAGATTTTAAAACATATTTTGTCTATTTCGTATAAACAATTAAACAACTTGTAAATTTAAATTAATTCACTAAGTAATACAACTTCAGAAATAACTCACGGTTTTTTCTCTTTATTGTTTAAAGGAAAACAATCTTTCGATAACCACCACCTTATAAAAAAAAAGAAAATAAGATAAATTAAATCCACTTTGCCCTCGAATACTCTAATAGCTTCATAGTTGGAGAAGAACAAAATTTGGTCAAGAGAGACCTGATTCAATAGATGAAATGAAGAGAGTTATAACTACGTAAAAACATTGTAGATATAGCTAGGTTCCCTCGGGATTGCCAAGCTCGTACTCACTATAATGAGACCCTGAGGGTAAATTGTCAAAATAGTCAGTTCAATAACTTCACAATTTCCGCCTCCTTTGATGAATCCTTGGTTTGAAAGCATGACATTTTACTACTAAACGTAATGTTTGTGATCGTTTCTTCTTTCATCTACTCCCTGGTTTCAAACTTACCCGTAATTTTCAACCGTCTTGTAAATTAATTCACTACACAATGCACTTTTTGAGGCACATAACTTTAACTCCATTATATGTGGTTATCATAAGTTATTTTGTTGGTCGATGCATCCTTAATTAATCCTAGTCCAACTGGAAGTGAACGACAGTAGAAGAAACGTGTTACAACATTGTGATCCACGAAGAAGAACTTACTATGAATAATTTACTATCTGGTAAATATCACCAGCACTGTGGTGAAATTCACAATAATGATTCGAATTTGCCCCAAACCACAATCACTAGAAACTTTAAAATAAAACACAATTATCTGATTAATTGTTCTTTATTAATTATTTCCATAATAATAAAGAACAATTTGGTTTGGGGCAAATTCGAATCATTATTATGAATAATTTGTCTATGCCAAAATAGGTACAGACAATGTGAGATGTTGTACCTCTGGTGTAGTGTCTTGAACTCAAATATATTTACCTTTCAGAGAGTATATTTCTGGAACAATTAGAGAGAAAAGAAAGATAGCAGCACAATGGAAATGATAGCGTCTTAATCATCAGGGTTGAATTAAAATTAAATCAATATCAGCAAAAAATTTCTTCATACTAAGATTATACACGCTCTTACTACTGTGTATAAAATCTACCACATCTTCACCCTCTCTGAAGTAAATGTTGGTAAAATCTAGTTGAGGATTCATGATGTAAATGGGAATATGATCAAGTAAGTCAATCTACAATATTATATACAATAAAGTTATGCTGTGGAATGTATGTTGGTAAATTTGTTTATTTTATGGTTTTAATTTTGTAGAGTATATAAAAATTTACGATAGTAATTTTACATTATTAAATAGTATTGTAAAAACAAAATCAATTTATCTTTTACTAATATTAAACAGCTAGAAATATATTAAAAAATTACAGATTTTGGAACTTTGTAATGAACAAATATTAGGATATGATTTAATAGTTTATTTCCCATTATTTTTTTCATATAAATACTAATACAAAAAAGTTCTAGAGTATAAAACAACACCTATTTTATCAAATTCACTTAGCCCTTCACTGGCAGTGATTACTGTACCCCTCAGTAAACTTTTGAAGGAAGGGATAATTCATCCCTATAAACAGTTATATCACCATTCTGTTAGAATGCACCCTCTACCAATCTCTTATTTGCTCTCCTTAGTGTAGACCTGTGACATGATTTTTTTTTCACGTTTGTATTTAATCTAAGTTATTTTGACAGCCAAGAATAGATATAGACGTTGTTTTTTTCTTAGGTTATTAGTTTTTGTTTCTCACGTGATCCGAGTCCATTAGGCTCCGTTGGATTTTTTTTCCTTCTTTTTCCATTTTTTCTTTGTTTCTTATTCTAGGTTTACTACTTGATAAAGGGAGTTGATTTATTCTCTCAAAACGTTGTATTAGATTTGAATACACAAATTATAGGAAATGTATGATTATTCATAACACTAATATAAACAATTATTCGATTTTTTTTTAATAGTACATCTTTTGAGAAAGACTATTCCGTTCTAAATTAAACTATGGTTCTTAGAATAGTAAAAGAAAGAGAAGAAATATTTTAATTTACTATCTTCATTTCATATTACGAATCACAATATAAATTAAACCAATAGAAATGTAAGCTGGAGATATAGCATATTTAAGATGATAATATTGAGATAACACTGACATGGTCATGATATTCTCCACAAAGATACTAGTTTAATGTAACACACTCATTATAAATTCAAGATTTTATTATTACGTAACGTCTACTTGTACACACAAATACACTTATGTAGACAACTAATGTTAAAATGCTAAGATAGATGTCAGAATAATTGTGACTAGGATTCTCCTTTTCGCATTAATTGCTCTGCTTCACTAAACTGGTTGCATATTATAAAACTTTAAAACTTAATGAACAGTAACGTCTTAATACGCCTGGTAACATTATCTTTGAAAGAAGTTGCAACGTGAGATTTAATTATGGTTAGACAGTTTTCTCTTGGCTATGTAATTTATTTACTGTTGGTTATAATTAAAATGTTTCCGCTCAACGGATTGAGATCAAACGCTTGTCTCTCTTAAAATATTGCAAATTAAATACGCGTAACGAAAAACTGGTTTATTATTTCTTTTATGATTTTATTGTTTATATAAGGATAGTTCCTTACAGTCATTATTTAGACATATTTTCTTTACCCTCTAAATGTTTACAATTGTAAAATTCCGTGGTGTAACAGAGATGTTTTGAAAATTTACGTTACAGAAACATTTCCTATTGGTCGTGGATATTCAATTTTTTTTTTGTTATCTATGTAATTATTGCCTTACTGTATAAAGTTTAGATAGCAAGATATTGTCATCGTACATTGAAAATCATAATAAGAGCTATACACCTTAAATCTTTCCAGACAGTATGGAGAATTTATCGTTACGTAACTCTGCTTACTTATTTCGGTAAAGTGTGGGGAACCGCCTATGGGCGCCCTTCTGTACATGGTTTAACCTCTGAGTCGTACAATTTCAGCACTAAAAGACTCTAGCCGAAAATCTGGAGAAGATATTTTTATTGGTTGTTTTCAGGTGCAGTGGTATTGTCAGTAGGTGAGCATAGATCTGGAGATGGCAGCAGCCATGTATATTCTCTTGGTGACAAGATGATGAAACTTTTCAATTTTAGGATACAGACAATAACATTATTTTATTAAACATTATGAATCATTAAAAAATCATTATACATTAAGAAAACGTACTAATATATTTCCTAATAGCTCCTACTGTTTAAAAATAGTAATATAGATTTTAATCAGAGTAATAAATTTAACAAGCTTTAACAAGTTTTAATAAAACTTTCAAAATAATAATTCACTATACCAAAACTTTAATTTCTTTAGGAACGTCTACAACTCTTAACTCATGGATCATCATTAAGGGAAAAAACTTAAATAAAACACCTAATGGTAATCTATTTCTTTTGGTTTTTTTTCACTTTTAAAACGTTAACAATTATAAAACATTTCTCAAGTAATAACAGAAAATGTAATAATGTTTATAGACTAGGGAGAAGGGAGTAGGAACGAAATGATGTGTTGAAACTTCTTCCGTTGTGCACGCAAAATTTTGCTAAGAGATATTAATTTTCGTATAGTTGTAAATAATATAAATAACATCGGTTTCAATATTTTAATCTTTGTTAATCGTAAGAAAATGCCTAATTAAAGTTCACTCTAACTCTCCTTTAGATAGTACCTACATCTTCCCTTCTTTACTAGTAAAACATTTGGTATGAAACAACTACTAACTTGAATAATTACACTATATTCCCACATTCAAAATATAGGATTTCGGCTTAAGATTTAGAAAAATATTAAATTTCAAAATGTTTTAAACAGCACGTAACTATTTTTAATGAACAACTTTATTTATACACTCCTCCTATTTTAGAGTATTCATTATATTTTTATGTTCCTGTATATTTTTGTATTGCTTCATGTGTATAAAATTCATGAATTCTTAATATTTGTTTCTCATTTATCTTTATGATTATTCTATCATTTTAGTTGTCATCATTATTGCATGTTTCATTTCTGTATACCATTAGTACTTATTGATTCAACATTATCTTCTTCACTTATTACCTAAGTTTAGATTACAATTACAATTGTCATCGTTGTATTGCTACATTGTATCATTTTCATTGTTTTTAATCTTTGGTTTTTATATCTTAATTGTTATTGTACATCAGTGTATGTATCATACAATTTGTATTACTGATCATTTAATTGTGTTTTTAAATTACTGTTTATTATCATTACTATTATTCACACATTGTTTGCTATGTGTATTTACATCATCGACCCATATTTATTACTCTTTCTTGCTGTTGCTCATTCAGCTAATTCTACCTTAGTTCCATAATTTTAACCAGTTCACCAATACAACCCTATCCCTCTATAATTGCTATGTGTTACCTGTTTTTGTATTTTATTTCGTCACATTTAACTAGTTAAAACAAGTAGTGATAATAAACACACTCTTTGTGGGTAATAACAGTTCTTTTCTTAACACAAGTTCTACTTTTACATAGCTAAAGCCTTAAATTTGCAGTTACATCAAGTTTGATCAAAATCGAACTTCTTAATAGAAATCCATCCTTTGAATAAACAAATACACACGGATGTATAAATTAACATAATATTATTCTTGATAAATAAATTTTACCGTCTGCAATATATAATATAATACAATATAAAGATATAAGTGGAATAAGATCAACAAAAACATTAAAAATTAGTACAAAGGAAATATAACAAAACATACAGAATTGTGTTAGTATGTTTCAGCTTGTACCTTTGTCAACAAGCTTTTGTCAACAAAAGAGAGATAATGTAGATAGTGAATGTGTTAAATAAAATAATATTTGTATGGTTATAATTTAAATAATGCCCTTATATATAAAGGATTAGGCAAATTTTTCCCATATATAGTTCATCATCTCAGCTTCTAGCTGAGGTAGAAGTTATTGGACCGGACATTTTAAAACTATTTACCATAGGTTGAAAAAAATATTATTAGAATTAATTTATTTCAACGTTTTCAAATGTAAGTATATCATGATTTTATCATCTTCTATTTAATGTTCTTAAAAATACATCTACGAGAACAAATAAAACTTGTAATGTGAAATAAATTACAAACAAACTAAACACGAAATTACTTTGCTTGTAATCGAAATAAAAATTCACTTTGGAAACCTTTGGTAGTTTTGTGAGTGTCCGTAAAATCATTTTTAAAATAATTAAATGTTATTAGTTGTCATTTTAATTAACTAAAAAAATGTATATAGGTAATTAAAATCAACAAACATTACCTGTACAGTGTACATTTTTAATTTGGGAAAATAAATGATTTAAATGAAGACATGATTCATATGATTAATTAGTAGACAAAAAACATTATAATTACATACAAGAACAATATAATCTTATATGTACACAACATAAGTTTAACATTTTTTGTTGAGAATAGTAAAGTAATTGCATAGTTAAGTTGAGAAACAAACTTATTATATGCAAACTTGTCGCCCTCTGTGAATAGCTTTAATAAAGAGCTCAAGTATCTTTGAAGAGTGAATTAATGAAATATGTGCAATACATTTGGAGAATTGTGTACATAGATACATAAATGCATACCGAAATATCATATTTCCAAATTATTGTATGTCAGGTTCGACTCCGAGTTCACAGATTTTGGAATAGATTATTGGATTTCTAACTCTGAGTGCAGATTTTTTTTCTTTTAACTATAAATCTTGGATATGTAAAACCAAAACAATTATATTTGATTTAACGTTTATTTAAATTAATTTTAAAAGTTAATATTATTATAGTAAGTTATTTTAAGTACAGTAGCATCATTAGCATTATTTATTTCTGTACAGAAGAGTATTTAACGATCATACAAAGTACTTTTCGTAGAACATATAAACTTGTTCACAGGATTCGTTTAAACAAACTGTGTACGAATCACCTTCATTTCTATCAAAATTCTATCAATAAGTCGTGAGTAGCCATCAAGATCTCGTTGGGATTTTTTACATCTGTAACATATAATTTCCCATTGTTAACGTAATCTGATTTTTTTATCCGATTTTTTCAAACTTTGTTTAATTTCTACAATATCTTGGACAAATTGGTTGACCATAAAATTGGGCGGAATGTCAAAATGGTTACAATTTAAAATATATATTTTTGTAATTATTTCTCACGGTCGTAAGATGTCGAAGACTAGCTCCTTCTATTAATCTGACAATATCTATAAATGTATTCCACTATAAAAATTAGGAACGTTATTACTGAAAATGTAAATATTACCACGCATAGCCCATTTTCAAATAACTACAATAAATATAAATCCATCTAGTACCCAAGTTTTCAGTTGACTTTCGGTCAAATACTTTTATATTTCAATATATAATAATTAATAAAAAAAATAATTTAATATTTTTTAAATGCAAAGTTTGATATAGGTTTTCTGAAATTTTTCCTTGGCATCAGGCGATCTGCATTATTGATACCAAAGGTAAGGTGGTTATTAATCCAAATATATTATTAAAAGCTATTCGAGTCCAATTACATTGATTGTTATCAACATCACATTAACTGTTAATACACTAATCTTTAATTTGAAATAAGACAACTTTGTTTATTTTCTGGTTTGTCTTAGATTTTTTTTTTTCAAACAGAGACTCCTAGATTCGTAGCCTGTAACATTCACTCTTTTACTCATAGATCAATATTCAGTATGCGGCATAAATCAGTTGTCAGTTGTAGTTCTTGAAGACAACGTTTATAGCGCTTCCCGTGTCACAAATTATACTTGTGTTATTATAAATATAAAATTATAATCTGACCAACGTCTTTATTAACGCACCATGTATTATATTCTCACTATGCAATATTAAATATGTTGAATAAAAGAAACGTATGTAACAATGTAATTATCTAACAATATAATCTTTGATTACGAATAGAAACCATAGTAATTGAGAGCAGACATTATAAGAGCAATGAAAGGAGAAAGTTGATTAAAAGGGTAGATATGCCTAACTGAAAACTTGTAAAATGGCCAAGGCTTCTTCCTTAAGTTATTGCTAATGAAACATTAAAAAAGCAGTTGAAGTGCTACTAACTGTACTAACAAAATTTAAGCATAAAACCATCTTTAATCGTTTTGATCCCATAGTTTCAGCGTTTCTGCATAAAATCCCAGGCATTTTCAATGTTGTATATGTTTAAAATCCCATCACGAATTAAGGTGTTTTTGCAAAATAATTAATATTTTTATTATTTAAAAAGCGATTTTATTGTCTTTTTTAAGATTTTTTCTACAATAAACTACATGCATGCATTAAAAAAAATTGTAGCTGTACGGTAGGAGAATTATGGGGTAGGCCTATGATAGTTTATGAAACATGAACGTGTATTAGGCCAGTAATTAAACTAATTTCAATCCAAGTCAATTTTGATATAATTCGTTTATTTGTTTTTATGGAAACTAAACTATAAAATGTATTGATAAAAATACCCAAAAAAGTATTCGACATCAAGTTTTGTCAAAATATGTCAAGTAGTTATTATGATATAAAGCTTAATCAGATCGAAATACTGACGGACAAATCCTGATAGTTTATTTCATTCGCATCAGTTCTAAAAAACGGACGTGATATTTGGAAATAGTTTTACGTATTAATAAATTACTAATTAGGCCTTCTATTAATTATATCATGTGGGGTTTTACAGAGCAATGTGTTTACTACCTTGTGTATCTAAATTTAAATTTTAAACAACCCATAAAATCTTGAAAACATAATTTGGTATCTATCGATTCTAAAAGAATAAATCCAGCTCCACCCAAATCTCTAAATATAATAACAGAGAGATATTGTTTTTTTAAATAAGAATAAAATAATTTTCATCGTTTTTTTTATGAAATTTGAAAGTCTAAAGATTCACTACAATGAACTAAAATTAATTTAAAACATATAAGTATTACCTTTATTCGATCTTGTTTTATTTTTATTTTTAATTATAGCAATACACGATCTTCAGGGTAAACATCAAATGCACAAAGTATAGTTAAAATATAGGCTTAATCCATTACTTGCCATAACACTAATACTGTCATTTACATATCAAGGGCGCTTAAGAACACAAACACGTATAATTTAACAAATGGTAAAATTGTTAAGACTTGTAGATATTTTGATCTAAAAACTAATTTCAACTCCAAAACGTTTGCTGTATTCAAAACCATTATAACTTAGCTTTTTAATATGGACCATAGACTTTTACGTCTTAAGTGTAGTTTATAAAACTATTCACCACGAGTACAGCTGATGTGATTATTGCCGAAATTTTTTACAGTGTAAAATTGTCAAACACATTTCCATGTCTATATTTATAATTGAACAAATAATACGTTACCCTGAAAATTGTTTGATTAAGAACATTAAATAGTATTCAATTGTAACTCTTTGTAAACAGAATTCTTCTCAAATATCCTGTCCTGCGTCAAGACATTTATAATTTTAATATACATTTTATATCGTTAATGTTGTGGTTTTCAACTTTTATGCGGGAGGTTAATGTAGATTTATATTTTGAGGTATTTTTAAGAATTTATCCTTTTTAAACAAATTTTTAATATTTCTACCAGTTTGGTCTATCTAAAAAAATTGGATGTCATTACATATTTATCTACTCTAGTTTGTTTAATATTTTTTAAAAGGCGAAAATCTCTTGATCACGCCTTACAAAATAAGGAATAAAAGAACACAAATTAAAGATATCTAACCCTCAAATATTCATGGTTGGAAAAAATAAGTGTTTTTCAAGGAAGATCTGATAAGATAGATGAAATACCATGAACTTATTTTGCATTCAAAATATGTTACAGATCCGTGTTTAAGAAGTTGTTGTATTTACGAGGAAGAGTAGTTTCAAAAGCTTGCTTCAACACACCTTCCAGTATTAAGCACAGATTATAAGTACAGCAACTAAACATTTCAATCTGTGCCAAGCATAAGTTATTAGTCTAGTGAATACCTGCATGACGTTACCTTAACAAAACTGCAATATCTTCTTCTTGTAAATTGGAGTTGCAAACAGTCGAGATGTTTAAACATTGACTATTACATTCTTCTAATACCTATATATGTGTACGATGCCAGTAATGATGACCATTCACGATTTCTCCCGTTGCAAACGTAGGCCAAGAAGTTACGTGTGGATTGTCCACTCACCTCCTCATATTTATTGCTGATATAACTTGAGATACTCATTCGAAAAGGATTTTAAATTCTACAAAGCCCTAGCTCTCGATAATGTATACCAGTCTTTGGTGGTCCTACTTAACAACGTCTATTCAGAATTGTTTTTTTGGAATGTAAATGTTTTTTTTTAATTATTCCTCCCAGTTTTATTACCCTTTATGAGACAACTTTTGAAATTTTCGTTGCTTGTAAGAACTTGAACTCCCACCTTTCTTATAAATCACTCCTTTCACTAATTTCAGTGTAAAGTATTAAGTTGTATTGTTCGTTTCAACCTTCATGAACTTTTGACAAGTTGTATTCTTATTTTACTGTAAAATATTTAAATAAATAAAATGTATAATGAAACAAGCGAAATATGCAACATACAACCAATAAATATATAAAAATTCATTTTATATGAAACTAAGTATAATGTAAAATTAATCAAGTTGATATAGATGTCAATTATTTAGATAAAAGAAACGTTTTCAGTTCGAAGTACACTTTATAATTGCAACAGGTTAATATCAGCGGCTAAACCTCTAATGTAATCTAGCTCCCGCATATTGTTATCAATCCGATCTACACGGAAGGTAATGGTTTAAGTAATGAATATGAACACTGAGATATAAATAATCACGAATTGGTCATTAATCATTAATTAGGACAAGTAGTGTGTTGAGCCGATGCCTCGCGGTATGAGATCGGAATCTATGACGGAATTCGCCAGCTTGTAGACACAACTTCACTCGGAAATAGTTTTAAATTGATTTCAATCTCTTTGGCCAAGGCAATATTTATCAAAAGATAGGGAGTTGTACTTTGAGCAACTGCTATCGTAATGCTAGATTCTCGATCACATGGAGGGGTGGAGCTTGTTCTGGACAATTACACAATGAGTAATATTTCCAACGTAATTGTTAGGTTGTGTAATATAAAGAACATAGGGTAGTTTTAGAGTAAACTATAAAGATATTATTTTATTAGTGTACGGTTTTTTTTTTCAATGTTATTATTTAATTTATAGGTGTGGTTAAGCGCATTGGTATTTTATGCTTCCGCTGTCGAGAAGTTTTAGTACTCTTTCAATTTTTATTTATTGATATTTTTTGTTTTACCTTTTCTAAAACAAATCTGTAACGATTGTTATATCCTCGGGACGTGTTTTATAAATCTGTGTTCGTATTTTTTGCCCTTCCTTCATAAATAATTGTACACTTGTAATTAATTCCAAAATGTTGTTCCAAATACTGTAGGTGATTGTTCATCAAAGTATGTTTTCCCTTAAAATAGACCGGAGTTCTGTCAGCCAGGATGACTGAATAAGTTTCTATAGATTTGTACAAATTTTCTTCCTTAAGTAATCCACTTCTACCTTAAGGAGGGTTTGTTTTAAATTTTTGGTGTTAAATTGACTTTTTTGTATATGTAGTTTAGTAATTAAAATTAAAGTTAATTTTCATCCCTCGTTTGACTTTTCGAAAATTAACTAATCAAATCTTTGTACATTAATGACAAATATAGTTTAAAAACTAACAATTTTCAATTTGTACACCCTAAAAGGTTAAAATTTAGCTTTATCGTGAAACTAGCTTTATTTTGATTACGTATAGTTTTTTGACGAAACACAGTTTTTCATGTTTTACAGGACGATTTTTTCATTAGTGTAACTTGTTTGATTTAGCGATTAGTATTTTCTTTTTGAAAGATGCCCTAGGTTCGATTAAAATGTGTATTAAAAAATTACGGTATTGAACTAATAAAGGAAAGTAGGGATTGGAAACGATTTCTGATCACGGGAGTCATAATTACGATAACGGGGTCTAAATGTATTAACTCCACATCATTTGATGAAAAGCTATTTAAGGAATTGCACGATTCTGTACGTGTGTCTGTGAGGATGTGAACAGAACTACAAAAATAACATTTTCAAATTGGTTGTCTTCTGCGCATTTGACATTAACCAACACCGTCAACTCCCACTCAAGCCAACCACCGTCTCTTTAGAGTGGGCCTTCCCCCCACCTCACCACAGGTTGAAAAAACCAAACTACACAGAATAAATCTTGTGTACTGAATGCGATACGAAATGCTACTATTGATCATAGTGGGTGACGTCTTTAAACACTGAGCTACCAAAACGGTTAGGAATATTTACTTTATAATCAACATTTGATTACTTATTACTTACTTATTATAATTATAATGAATGAAAAAAATAGCTTCTTAAAGTATAATAAATATTATTATGAAGTTGTAAAAATTTGTGTTGTGCAATTTGCCTAAATTTTAAGCTACGTTCTTACTATATACTATTTTAAATAAACAACAATATTCTTAAATCCTTGATACACCTAAATTGAACTATGTTGTACACCCCCCCCCCCCGATACACATATTATTGAAATAAGACCTTGTAAGCCCAGTTCAAACAATTGGAAGACCTCGGCCGGTCGGATAACAAGACGAGCAGATGTAACCGAGGCCTTGTCACAAACAAGGATGTGTGTATGCGCGCGCATGCGCGCTCGTGTGTGTGTGTTAATTAAATAAGCTAAAATAACAGTTACAAATTAGCGACCCGATAAAATTTAAGTTTTCTATTTAAACCGATTTTTATGAAGCTAATCTTTTACTTCTTGAACTTGTATGTTTGAAAATCTGCACATTATTTTGCCACTAATCAATGAAATAAACATTTTAAAATGATCGAACCATTTCAATTCCACACAATTCTTAAAAATCTTGCATAAGTGTCTATTATAAATTTCAAGGTTATAGTTAGATCATGAAGTCTAAGATCCGTTTCCTAAAAAAACATAAATACGCTATTCCGTATTGACAATAAATTACTAAGATAATATTTTAAACTTTTAGAGTCTTCTTAAAATTACACTGTACTTACAGTACTAGTGTACTGTTAGCAGGTAAGGAATGATGTGGCAGCTTTACCGAAAGATATGTTTTTAACCTTTTACAAATACACAGCTTTATCTTTATATATACATTTGTATATAATATATACTATAAATTCCCCACACACAAATTATCCACCAAAATGAATTTCTTTAAATCAATACCAATTCAATTTAGGAGTAGGTTGAGTGCACTTTGACACTGGCAAACTTCAAAACCATTAGTCAATTGTCCGTCTTTAGTCTGATAACTCTTGAAATGGCACACCAAATTATAAAGTGTCAATGACTGACGTTAGTATTCTCAATGAAAGGTTAACAGCTTAGCAACAGGTAGTTAGAGGTCATGAGGTGTCGTAGCGGTGGCCCCCATTGCCGCGCGGGGTAACAACATTCACTGCATCAACAATTTATCTACCTGATTTACTGCAACGTTGTTTTAAGACGAAACTATTAGTAGTCGAACACACAAAAACAATACTGTGCAATAAATGGCATTATTTTTATAGCTTCATTGTAGTAACATCAAAATTGTCTTTTTCGTGTTATTATTTCAGGTAATTATATTAATTTATGTATTTATTTTTAGTTTGAAGTTCAAAATGTTTGGTATTTTGATTATTGCTCTAAAATATGATTTAAATTTTTTAAATTTAATCCTGTATTTATTTTAACATATACAGTAATATATATATATATATATTCAACTTGGCTAATCCTAATAGGATCAACTAAAGACTTATTACTCTAATACATTAATAAGTTGAAATTGTTTAAACTATACGTGTTAATATGTACTCTGAAATTTATAAGCACACTGCCAATTTACGTATTACCATAATAAAAAATTGTGCAGTGTACTACCATAGTTCCTCTCTAGGTTTAAATAATGAATTTTATATATCAAAAAATGTAAAAAAAAAAAAATTTGTAATTATGGTGTTTGTAATTTTGAATATAACAAAAACAATTTTAAAAAATACAATAGTAAAAATTGTGCTGTAAATATAACGATTTTTGTTTTTGTTTTAAGTTAAAATAAACTAACTTGTATAATAATAAACAAATCTTTATAATTGACTAGGATACATGAGTAGGATTCTCACGGTTTCCTGAATCGAAGTCAAGACTTCCTCCAATTATCGATATCTTTGAAATTGAAAATCGTAATGTAAGTGTTAGTTTTTTTTTATATTTCGGATTATAATAATACTGGGCTCTGACAAATCGTAAGTAAAGTACCAACAAATTTATTACATTATGGATCTCAGACGTATATTATATAGTTAAAAAGTAACACAAAGATATTATTCCCGTCCATAAAACAGCAAAATTGTGTCACCTGTAACTATATTGTATAGAATTTTTTTGATATTTTCCGTATCCGAAATAACAAGTGGTTGTCATTTTAAATGGTTTTTTATAAAATACAATATTCAATTGACACTTTGATCCACCCTACTCGTGGAAATTGTATTTTTAAGGAAACAAAGACACACACAGACTTACGCCTAGCGAAGTATTTACAAGTATTTATTCTGTGGAACTTTGTGGAATTTTATAAAAAAATGAACAAACTTTTAAATTGGCATTATGTTAATATTTTTTTTCGAAAATTCTAAACACATTCAAAACATTTCAATCAATCAAAATATTGAGAAAAGAAATTTAATAACTTTTTGTTCTACATGTCTGAATGTTAGTCGACTCTATCTCCCAAACGGCTGAACCGATTTTCGTGACGGTAATTACGACGATTCAAACCTGTTAAACACGATTTTTATTCCATTTTAAAATCCTTTTTTGAAGTTGAGAAATGGAGACAAATTAGTGGGTTTTTATGATCAATCAACGATAAAATATTTGCTTTAAAAATGTTCTAATACAGCCTCAAAATTTTTATATAAAAATGACAACACGTACTTATAAAAGTGAAAATCTGGTTAGTTAAAAACATATGAATATTCAAAAATAAATTGAATTGAATAAATGAAGATTCTAGAAATAATAATTCAAATAATATACGTACCACTAACTGATATTAACACTATATCTGATCTAGTAGCAAGCAAGCTCAATTAATATAGTTTATTCACATATTTACCATCATTTATGCATATAAAACTAATAAACGAAGTTTCCAAAATACGGATCAACTCTCTTTTTCAAGTGAAAAAAAACCTATGGGCTACATAACCTAGTGTCGTTGGACTATGTTGGAAACAAAAACTTTTGTAACCTAAGTAAGGAAACCAGATTTTAAACTACGCCAATTATAACGCTATAAGAAAAACCACAATTCGCCAGAACTGCAAAGTAAACACAAGAAATCACTAAGAACAAGTTGAACCGATAACATACATTGATCAACTAACAAATAGGATTACAGTTTTACCGGGGTGAGGAACATTTTGCTGACCTTGTTGTTACGCCTTACGGTGGATTAACCGTAACAAAATCAGTCAACTTAAAATAATAATGAGAAATTTTCGATTATACTACTACATCAATTATACATACACTCCATCATTATATAACGACTTTAAGACCATTATAGGAGAGGAGTACATCTTTGAAAACTGAATTCCTTCGTTTTAATTAATCATTAAACTATCCAAATGGTTTTCATCGTCATTATGTAGTTTTGTAATGAAATATATTATAACAACAGAATTCAAGGCATGTAGGATATTATAACTAAAACGTGCAGTTTGATAATGTTAACTGCGTGCTTTAAATATGTCTAATGTTTTATTTATTCTATTAGTTCTTGCAAACTAAACGACGTTTCAAGGTTTCCTGCATATTCCTAGTCCTTATTTATGTTATTATTGTTTCCTCAATGAACTTAAAGTTTACAAATGACATTTATTTTCATACATTTGTAGTAATTATAAGAATGGTAAGTATGGCATTATCTCCCGTCTTTATAGGAGAAGTGGCGCTAGTTAACTTGATAACAAGTGTTCTGTTACAAGTGCTGTGTTTGCAAGGTCAGGGAGATGAATTAATAAAGCAGACTAAGCATTTGACACATAAGACTGACACTGGAACTTGGGACAGAAAGTCGAGACGGTATTTCCTGGTTTAAAACACGATTTAATATCGTATTGAAAATGATTAAATTAAACTGAACACAAACAGATATCAAAATCTTATCTTAACCAAAAAAGTAATATTTGTCTCTACATTTATTCAAAAATAATTTTAAAAATATTTCGTAGTGTATGGGCAGTGATAAAAAGGGAAAAGATGGAAATCTAAGATTGTTTTCAAATCTTGAGGTAAGTAACGCTGTGGTAATGAAATTAAGAGTTGATTTAAATGAAGATTCTGCTAACTGAATGTACTACAAACACCCCTAAGAGATCCTCCCAGACTTTAGGTATTGGAGAGACTCTCAATATAATAAGACATTACTGGACAGTTAGTGATTTCGTGAACCAAAGCACAACACATATCTTTGTATAATTTTAAGATCCGGCAGGGCCGAGTCACTGACACGAGTGTACCGTGCACAACCTCATCATGGACATGGGTAAGTTATTTAAAATTCTTTTTATCATGTCATAAGTAAGAACAGAGTTATCGACAGTGAATTGAAACCTAATAGGAACGATTCGCTGACACGTGTGAAGCTAAAAACTTCCATGAACCTCCAGCTAAGGTATTGACTCGGAAAATGGTGGTTATACATTAATTTGTTGAACCGTGACATCTCATAGATTTTAATACCGATTTGATGTAGGATACTTATGAAAGGAAATAATATAAAAGTACGAGTAAAATACATTAATTAATAATAGTATATACCGATACATCTAAATGTTGCTTATTATATACTCGTCCTATAATATTATATACCAAAGAGATTTAGGAGCTTAAGTATTGATTTAAATAATCTTACAATTACTGGCTTATTAATGACATATGACACAATATATACATACTATTAAACAAACCCTATTAAACGACGCGATAATGTATGACTTTGCTACCAAATTAACGAGATAATATTTTCCATTCTAGCGCTTGTCATTGTGTAAATCGCCGAGAGTTGAGGCGAGGACGGAGAATTACATCCTCGCTATCTTATACTGTATATGACTTTATAATTAATTGTTACACGTGCTTTCAGCGAGGATAACTTATTATTTTCCCCACCATAAGACGCTTTTACTACTTAATAGAATTGACAGTTTTTGACTATTACATTGCTACAGAAATTGCATTATTAATTTAATGTTTACAGATATTTAGAATATTCCTTTAAAAAAATTTTTTTTAATTTTTTATCAGTGTATGAATGTCAATAAATCGTATTAGGTAAGGCTTGACAGGACCAACTCACCAACCCAGTCCCGATAGTGAACGACCATATTTATTAAAAGATTAATTAATTTAACTTTACAGAATTTTTATGTTTAGAATACAGTGTTTCAGGAGGAATCTGCCCC